>SEYY01023063.1:35000-51044 GCA_009176605.1 Armadillidium nasatum | reverse complement strand
GTACCTCTCTAAGTTTGGCATATTGTGACTTGTGATAATGAAGTTGAATGCGTTTTGCAGAATATGTGCTTGAGAAGGGTGTTTCTGTGGCTTGCCTTAGTGAAATTGAGTGATTTTTTTTGCCTATGCGCTTGGAAAGGGTGTTTCTGTGGCTTGATTAAGTGAAATTGAGTGATTTTTTGCTGCATATGTGCTTGGGAAGGGTGTTTCTGTGGCTTGATTAAGTAAAATTGAGTGATTTTTTGCTGCATATGTGCTTGAGAAGGTTATTTGTGTGGACTGGTTTAGTGAAATTGAGTGTTTTTTGTCTTCTATGTGCATGAGAAGGATGTTTCTGTGGTATGATTTGGTGAAATTGAGTGATTTTATGGTTTATGTGCTTGAGAAGGGTGTTTCTGTGGTCTAATTTGGTGAAATTGAGTGATTTTTTGCTGTCTATGAGCTTGAGAAGGTTGTTCTGTGGGTTGTGATGATGGAATTGAGTGATTTTTGTTCTCTAAATGATTGAGAAGGGCATTCTGTGACTTGCTTAGTGAAAATGAGTGATTTTTGTTGTCTATGTGCTTGAAAAGGGTGCTTGTGTGGTCTGATCTAGTGAAACTGAGTGTTTTTGTGGTGTGTGTGATTGAGAAATGGTGTTTCTGTGGTGCGGATTTGTGAAATTGAGTGATTTTTGTGGTCTATGTGCATGGGAAATGGTGTTTGTGTGGTCTAATTAGTGGTTGAATTTTGTGAACTATGTGCTTGGGAAATGTTGATTCCTGTGCATTGTGCTAGTGAAATTGAGTGATTTTTGTTGCTTATGTGATTGGGGAGGTTGTTTGTGTGGTCTGATTTAGTGAAATTAGGTGTATTTTGTGGACTATGTGATTGGAAATGTTGATTTCTGTCTTGTGCTGATGAAGTTGGGTGACTTTTGTGGAATATGTGCTTGGGAAATGCTGTTTTCTGTGTCTTGTGTTAGTGAAATTGAGTGAATTTTGTAGTTTATGTGCATGAGAATGATGTTTCTGTGACTTGCGATGATGAAATTGGGTGATTTTTGCGGTTTATATGCATGGGAAATGTTGTTTTCTGTCTTGTGAAGATGAAATTGAGTGATTTTGTGATCTATGTGCTTGGGAACTGTGTTCTATGTGTGTTGGTGAAAATGAGTGATTTTGTGGTCTATGTGATTGGGAAATGCTGTTTCTGTGTCTTGTGTTGTTGAAATTGAATGAATTTTGTAGTTTATGTGCTTGAGAATGATGTTTCTGTGACTTGTGTTGATGAAATTGAATGATTTTTGAATACTATGTGCTTGAGATGGTGTTTTCTGTGACTTGTGATGACGAAATTGAGTGATTTTGAGGCCTTTGTGCTTGAGAAATATGTTTTGTGGACTGTGTTGATGAAATCGAGTGATTTTTGTGTTATGTGTTTGCTGGTTTTTGTGATTTATGATGTTGAGGTTAAATGGCTTTTGGACTTTGATTACTTTAGTTTGGTTTTTGTGTGTGTCTGTGTGTCTGTGTGTCTGGGTGACTGTGTGTGTGTGTCTTGTGATGCTAAAGCTAAGTGAGATTTGTGTACTGTGTGTCTGAGAAATATGATTTGATTACTTGAGTTTGTTTTTTTTTGTGTCTTGTGTTGTTGAAGTTAAGTGAGATTTGAGTGCTGTGTGCATGAGAAAATATGTTTTGTGGATTGTATCGGAAAAAAGTTAAGTGATTTTGTGGACCGTGTGCTTGAGAATGTTGTTTTCTGTGGAATGTATTGCTGAAGTTAAGTGAGATTTGCGTATTATGTGGTCAAGAAAGTGTGTTTTGTGGCCTGCGACGGTGAAGATAAGTGAATTTTGATGCCTATGTGCTTGAGAAGGGTAATTGTGTGACTTGTTTTAGTGAAATTGAGTGATTTTGATGTATGTGTGCTTGAGAAGGTTGCTTGTGTGGTCTGGTTTAGTGAATTTGAATGATTTTTATGTCCTTGAGTTTATTGGCTTGTGATCTGTGATGGTGAAAATTAATTGAATCTTGGGCTTTGTTTAGTTGAGTTTGGATTTTGTGACTTGTGTTGATGAAAAATAAATGTTTTTGTGCAGGTGGGTGCTTATGTATGTGTGTTTAAGTGTTTTTGTGTGACTAAGGTTGACGTATTGTGATTTGTGCTGATGAAATTGAGTGGATTTGCTGTCAAAGTGTTTGGGAAATGGTGATTCTGTGGCTTGTATTAGTGATCCTGAGTGTTCTTGCGTCAATGTGTTTGGGAAATTTTGTTTCTGTGGTCTATATTAATGAAGTTGAGTGATTTTATGTAATTGAGTTTGTTGCTTTGTGATCTGTGATGGGGATATTAATTGAATCTTGGATTTTGTTTACTTGAGTTTGGTCTTTTTTGTGATTTGTGTTGCTTAAATAAATGTTTTTTGTGGAAGGAGTGCTTGGATATGATGCTTTTATGTGAAATGAGCTGTTGAATTATGTGGATTTTGTGTGCTATGTGTTTGAAGTTTGGTGATAATGTGAAATACCTTGCTGGATCTGTGTGTTGATGTTGAGAATTATGTATCTGAGCTTAGTGATTTGTGATTGGTACCCCTGAAATAATGTTTTGTGATATGTACTTGTGAAAAATTTGTTTGAATTTTGTGATTATGAAGTTGAATGCAATGTTTTGTGAATTGTAATGTCTGAGTTCTGTGAAATTTTGTGTTTTTGCGCACTTCAACCTGTTGTTTTTGCGAACCAATGTGGGTATGAAGATGAGTGAAAATTGTGCTTTGTGGCTTGAATATGATGTCTTTTGAGATATATAATGTTGTTGGAAAGTGAGTTTTTGTGGATGGTGTTGTGTGAAATTGCTGTTTAGTATTCTATGATGTTGAAATTAAATGAATTTTGGATTTTGCTTATTTGAAATATGGACTTTGGTTATTTGAGTTTGATTTTTTGTGGTTTATGCTAATAAAGTTTAGTGTTTTTGTTAATTGTATGAATGAAATTTGGTTAATTTGTGATACTGAATTAATGAGATTAAGTGATTTTTGTTAATTGTGTGCATGAGAATGATGTTTCTGCGACCTGTATTGTTGAAAATACGTCAGCTTTGTGCTTTGTGTTCATGAATTTGTTGTTATTATTGTGGTTTGTCATGCTGTGTCTGTGCATAGTTGTGCTTATGTGTCGGTGATTGTTGTTCTGAAAATGCTGTTTTTGTTATTTGTGCTGTTGAGACTGAGTGAGTTGTTGATTAAGTAGTTAGGCATAATGTTATTGTGATTTGAGTCTGTTGTAATGAGGTTCTTGAGTACGATGCTGAGAGTGTTTTGAACTTTGCATCTTAGACTTTTTTGACCTTGTATCTTGTAATACTGGACAATTGTGATTGTGATTATGTGTTTGAGCTTACGGTTTTGTGAGCTGAGTTTGTGTGTTTAAGTTTGTCATTTTTTTTGTATTTTATTGATGAAAGTTAGGGCTTTTGAAGTTTGTGTGAATAAGATTAGTGTTTTTATGTATGTGATGATGCTGATGAGAAAATTTGCTCTTTGTGTGTATGAGTTTGATGATTTTGTTTGATGTGCCTTTGAAATTGTTGCTTATGTAAGATGTGCTGTTGAAATTAGGTGATATATGTAGTTTGTGTGTTTGAGGTAAGTGTTTTATGTAAATTATGTCTTTCAATTGGTGTTTTTGTGACTTGGGCGTAGGGTATAAGTGAGTTTTGTGTATTTGGTTATGGTGACTTGTGCTTTGTGATGCTGGAGATAGGTGTTTTGTGTTTTTGTGCTAATGAATTTGTCCCTTTTGTGACTATGGTTTTATGATTGTGTATATGTGTTTGTGTTTGTGTTTGTGTGTGTGTATGTGTGTGTGCGGAGTGCGTGCTCACCCTGATCTAGCTGATCTCGACGATCTTATTATTTTTTTTTGTTTTCTTACAAAATTAAAAGAAATATATGAAAATAATTTTAATATTTTTAAAAATTATTCGTTTAAATTTAATAATATTGTTACGAAAACATGGAAAACACGGAAAACATGGAAAACATGGTGGACAGGTATTGGGGCGATGCGCCCCTCCCTTGTCCCGTGTTGCTTTCAAGGTTTTCAATGTTTTTATTTCTTTTTTTAAATGTTTTTTTATTATTTTAATGTTTTTTCTTTATTTTAATGTTTTTTTTATTTTTGATTTTTTTAAAAAAATTTTTAATGTTTTTTAAATGTTTTTTTTTTAGTATTTTTTTTTTTATTTAATATATATATATATATATATATATATATATATATATATATATATATATATATATATAAACAAGAGTAAGTCGAAATGGATAGTTTGTAAATATTTTGTTTACTTTTTCAGATTTTCGAGTCTCATCTGTTTTAGAAATAGAAATGGTATGACGTGGAGACAGTACTTCTTTAGGCGTAGTGGGTTAATCATTTCTTTAGAATCTCATGGTGAAATTTTTAATTTAATATATATATATATATATATATATATATATATATATATATATATATATATATATATATATATATATATATATATATATATATATATATATATATATATAAGTGATTTGAGCAAATTTTGGAAATAATAATAATAATAAAATAAAAGTAATAATAATACATTATTATTATTATAATCATATTATTATAATTACTATTATTATAATTATCATTATTATTATTATTATTATTATTATTATTATTATTATTATTATTATTATTATTATTATTATTATTATTATTATTATTATTATTATTTTTATTATTATTATTTATTATTATTATTATTATTATTATTATTATTATTATTATTATTATATTATTATTATTATTATTATTATTGTTATTATTATTATTATTATTATTATTATTATTATTATTATTATTATTATTATTATTATTATTATTATTATTATATGCTATCCGAAAAAGCTAAAAAAAGCAACATCTCCAACTCCGCTATTAAATTTAAATTTGCTCGTTCACCCTTTTTAATTGATATCGTTGGAATAAGAGATGGGTGTTAACGATATCGAATAACTATAAATGCAATTCGATATATTGCCATTTTAACATATTATTGAGTATTAAACATCGAAATCATGCCTGTGAATCGTGATTAATATCGATATTATAGTGAATTGGCCCTATTTAGCAACTTTAACCTCACCATCTTTAGTAAAGCTTTGTGAACTCGCTAAACTAGCTAAACTAGCCAAACTAGCTAAACTATGGTAAATAAAATTGTTTTTATACAAAATTTTTAAAATATTTTTAAAAAAAGTTTTTTTAAAATTAAATATTTTTAAAATATTTAAAAAAATTCTTTTTGTTTTTCTTTTTTTTGAAAAAAAATATTCTTTTTGTTTATTATTTAAAAATAATTTTTTTTTTTGTTTTTCTTTTTCGTTGTGAAGTTTTAGATTTTACAGCTTAACAAGTTAGGGTTATCTTATATTACGTCACCAACATAATATCAGATAAAGAGAAAGCAAAATTAGTCATTCCATCGGTTTGGCGAGTAGGAGCAGGATGATCTTAGAAAAAACTCTCCAAATGTAAGTAAAAATTATTTTATATTATTATCATTATTATTTATTTATTATTATCATTTATTTATTCATTTATTTATTATTATTATTATTATTATTATTATTATTATTATTATTATTATTTATTATTATTATTATTATTATTATTATTATTATTATTATTATTATTATTATTATTATTATTATTATTATTATTATTATTATTATTATTATTATTATTATTATTATTATTATTATTATTATTATTGTTTTTTTTTAATTTTTATCGATTATTCGATATATCGTTCCGATATGTCGATCAAATTACATTGTATTTGTGCATAAATATCTTATATATCGTTCGGTATTTCATTTGATATACCATTCGATATATCATTCATCAATGCCAGTCTAATTTTCCGCTCTAAATGCCGTTCTATATTATTATTGTCATTATAGTAGTTGTAGTAGTAGTATTTAAAATAGTAACTATTATTATTTTTGATATATCGCTAAAATTACATCGATATTTCATTCGATATTTTCATTCGATATCAGTAACTAAAATCCGGTCTAGTTTGTCTTTTTAATTTGCCGGTCTATTTTTCCCTTCTATTTTCAAGCGAAAACAGTTTTAATTTCAAGTGAAATTAAAAAATTTGGTTCAAAAACAGGTCTAATTTGGTGCGAAACCGGCTCTAATTCCGTTCTAATTTCCCCCTTGTGGTGGTTCTAGCAAATAATGCTCTAATTCCTGTCTAATTCCCCCAATATCGAGGAAATCAAATGTTTTTCGATTATTTCCGATATTTTTATTTCCCAATTATTTCAGATTATTTCCGATTATTTCCAATTATTTATCGATTATTTCCAATTATCAATATGAATTCCGTTCTAGTTCCGGTCTACCTCGCCAGACCGGAACTAGAACGGTTTGACCTTCGATAGTGCAATCCTTATATATATATATATATATATATATATATATATATATATATATATATATATATATATATATATATATATATATATATATAATATATATATATATATATATATAAAGAGAGAGAGAGAGAGAGAGAAACAACAATATTAGAAACCATTCTCAAAATTACTTAATTGGAACTAAATCTTCAAAAATAAACATTTCTTTTGAAATAAAAATTATGTATTGATACGTACCTCTGATTTTGGAACGAAGGGAACGGCATCCTTTTCAATACAACCATTTCTGGCAGCCTTGTAGAAAGGACTATTTGTTATGAAGAAATTTTCAGCTATCAATTTTGGTCGTTTTGCTATATATATATATATATATAATATATATATATATATATATATATATATATATATATATATATATATATATATATATATATATATATATATATATATATATATATATATATATATATATATATATATATATATATATATATATATATATATATATATATATATATATATATATATATATATATATATATATATATATATATATATATATATATATATATATATATATATATATATATATATATATATATATATATATATATATATATATATATATATATATATATATATATTATATATATATATATATATATATATATATATATATATATATATGTAAAAATATTTTTCCTTAAACGGCTTCTCAAATTATTTTTAAAGATGCAATTTCCTTAATTTTTCCAGAGATTGAAACCTTTTTGAGGCAAGATAAAGAAAAGGTTATTTCTACAAAAGATATTTTATTTAATGTTTAAGCGTCTTCAGGTAGGGCATTTTAAAATGAGTTCTAAGGGGAATTAATTTGAAAATAATGTAGGATATATGTCTATATACATATTATATATATATATATATATATATATATATATATATATATATATATATATATATATATATATATATATATATATATATATATATATATATATATATATATATATATATATATATATATATATATATTAGGGATGGAGTGAAGTATCGGTATCGGTATCGGTATCGGCAGTATCGGTACATTTTTTGGTATTGGTATCGGTATCGGTATCGGTATCGAACGCTCAGGTATCGGTATCAGTATCGGCTAAAAATGGCCGATACCGATACCGATACCAGATTTTTTTCATCACTTTGGCTTAATTAAATTATGTTATTTTTTTATTAATATTACGTAATATTTTGAAACGCCGTTTCGCGATAATTTTGTTTCCCGAACATTATATGTTGTTTTCCACTAAAAATTTATTTTTTCAAATGCAAAAAATTGTTTTTCAATTTATTTTCACGCCATTTACTTCTTACCATTTGGTTTGTTTTCTTAAATATTTTATTTTTATTTTAATCTTTGATTAATCCGTTAGTAACATATTAAGATGGTAACCAAGGTAGTACATGATATATATATATATATATATATATATATATATATATATATATATATATATATATATATATATATATATATATATATATATATATATATATATGTGTGTGTGTGTGTGTGTGTGTGTGTGTGTGTGTGTAGGGGAGAACGTAGCGCCGTCCAAAGCGATGCAAGTACCCTTTATTAGTCATACTGCGAGGAGTGACAGTATGGTCTAGAATCTAGACCATTTCGTTTCACTTCCTAGCCCTTTGGTTCGTTCCTTTTCGCTTTTCACCTTCTCAGAGGGTCTCTAATGTACCCTCGACTCATATTGGAGTGTCTATGCTCCCACTTCTCCTTCCCCCTACTTCCTTCTCATGTTCAAAATTTACAAGCGCTTACTCGTGAAATACCTTTGTGTAAAAAAAAAAAAAAAAAAAAAAAAAAAAAAAAAAAAAAAAAAGGTTAAACTCAAAGCAGCCTCAGAGATGCTTCGAGGAGCGGCGTTCTTTTTAAAGTTTTCAAATCTCAATTGGAAGCATCTCAATTCTTCAAATCTTATCTTTGATCGCTAGTATGACTTCCATAAGAAACGCTGTACTGGTGATCTCTTTCTATTCTCTCTGACTCTTGGTCTTCCACTCTACAGCATTTTGGTGAATCTTTTGCTATCGTGCTGGATATTTCGAAAGCCTTCGATAGGGACTGGTACAAATCTTTGATTTCTAAACTTCCCTCTTTCAGAATTTATCCTTCTCTTTGATTTTCTTTCTGATCGATCTATAGCTGCTGTTGTAGACGGCCACCGTTCATACTTTAAATCTGCTAATAGTGGTGTTCCTCTTTATTCTGTCCAATCCCCAAAACTTTTTAAACTTTTCATTAATAATCTTCTCTCTATTACTTCATCATCTATCCGATCCTATGCTGATGATCTCACCAATCATTACTCCTTTCAGTTTGAAAGGCGCCCCTCCCTAGCAACAGTTATTTGACACTAGAAAGGTTGACTTGGAATATCTGAGGAAGAAATTGAGGAAGAGGAAGAGAAAACATTGTTTTTTCAATGCCTTAAAAACTCAATTCCTCCAATATCTCTACTCGAGACTATCTTCTACAAAACTATAACATCTTCGAAAACACGCAACTCAAGCCTTCATCTGTCCTTAATAATCTCTTGTGGTCTTTCTTGGAAGGATCACATTACTTCTCTTTCTAAACAAGCTTCTAATAGGTTGAGTATTCTGTTGCGCATTCGAGATTTTTTTACGTCAATCCAGTTGCTTTATCTTTATAGGGGTGTTGTTCTCCCCTGTATGGAATACGCCTCATACATCCGGAGTAGTTCCACTCACACAGCTCTCCTTGACAAGGTGGAGTCTGGTTTTTCGTCTTAAGAACTCTTCCTTTCTCACTAATTCTCTCCAGTCTCTTTCTGCCCGTAAAACTGCTGCGTAACTCACTATATCCAATCGCTAGTACAATGGACACTGCTCTTCTGAACTATCCCGTTGCTTTTTTCCTCCATTGAGAACACGATGGTGTAACACGATATTCTACACAGTCTTATTCTTTCTCTGTTCAACTGTCTGATCCTAGACTAAACCGCTATGCCTAATCTTATATACACAACAACTGGTAAAGTCTGGAACACACTCTCTTTTTCTATTTTAACGATTAGGTTCTGATATGGACCCAACTCTGGATTAGTATTTTCTGGTCTTTACCCATCAGAAGAGATTATATATATATATATATATATATATATATATATATATATATATATATATATATATATATATATATATATATATATATATATATATATATATATATATATATATATATATATATATATATATATATATATATATATATATATATATATATATATATATATATATATATATATATATATATATATATATATATATATATATATATATATATATATATATATATATATATATATATATATATATATATATATATATATATATATATATATATATATATATATATATATATATATATATATATATATATAGAGAGAGAGAGAGAGAGAGAGAGAGAGAGAGAGAGAGAGAGCCAAGATAGAGAGAAGTTAAGAGAGGTGATAACAAGTTTTGCTGAAAAGCTAAAAGAGGTGGGATTGATCGTGAATGTTGAAAAGACAGAACTGTTAATAATTAGAAGGGAGGAAGAGGAAAAGGAGCTTGTGCTGAAGGTGCATGGCGAGGAGGTGATTGTGGTAGAGAAATGGGAATATTTGGGGAGGAGAAAGTATTCACAAGGGAATGAAGTAATATGCTGGAAATCATCAACTGGATGGAGAAATACGGAAGAATGGTGTAAGCGCTGTACCCAGTCTTGGCAGACAAAAGAATGGATATAGGAGTAAAGAAAGTAATTTTTTAAAGTACTCTAACCTCAATTTTGTAATATGGAACGGAGACTTGGAGTGCGACAACAAGAGAAGAAAGCAGAATTCAAGCAACAGAGATGAGGGTGTTGCGTTTGATGGTGGGAAGAACCAGGAAGGAGAGGATAAGAAGCGAAAGAATTAGATAAAGTATAGGAGTTGAACCAATTAATCAAAAGATAGATGTAGCAAGACTGAGATGGTTGGGACACGTGTGGAGGATGCAGGAGGGGAGAGAGACTAGAGGAAGGTGAGAGTGCAGGCCAAGATTAAGAAGACCGAGAGGGAGACAAATGAGAGATGAATGGAGTCAGTTCGGGATTCACTGAGGCGCATCAGCTGCCTATGATGGAACAGTTGGTGGCAGATGGAATTATTGGAATTATCTAGATAGAGACGAGTACTGGCCCCACTGACAGGCCCCTAGAGCCTTACTTGGATCTGATATATATATATATATATATATATATATATATATATATATATATATATATATATATATATATATATATATATATATTCTTATAAGTAAAAAATTGGTATCGGTATCGGTATCGGTATCGGCATCGGTATCGGCTAATTTTTCGGTATCGGTATCGGTATCGGAAAATGGAAAGTCTTGGTATCGGTATCGGTAAAAATTTTGGTATCGCTCCATCCCTAATATATATATATATAATATATATAATATATATATATATATATATATATATATATATATATATATATATATATATATATATATATATATATATATATATATATATATATAATATATATATAAGAATATGTTTTAATAAATTAAAGAGTGGATAACAGTAGCCAAGACCTGAGTTATTGACAATATAATCTTATCAAGAGTTAATGAAATATCCAATTCATGAGCAATTTCTTAATCTTATCAAGTACTTCCCATCTCATCCCAGAGCTCAATGGTTCGTGCCCTTTCGTGCTCACCTTCTTCTACTCGGAGTAGGTTCTCCTTCGCACACACAAAAAATTAATACAGACACCCTTTAAAAAAAAAAAAATAAAAAAAAAAAAAAAATAAAAAAATATCTTCAACAACAGTAGCCTCGGAGAAGTCCCTTTGAGCGGCTTCAAAAAATAGCCCCTCATCCACCCCTTCCCCTATCACCACTTGGTAATTGGTGTCTTATAGCAATGGGGTTGGGGCCACCAAGACTCTGCAGCCGGCTTGTCCTGATGCACGTTCTATTTTTTCATTAATTTCTGCAACATTCGCGGTCTACACTCTAATTTTCACTTTGTTGAACATCACCTCTCTTCTTCTAGACTTCACCTCTTATTATTTAAAGAAACTAAGATGTTTGAGCATTCTGATAGCAAACCCTATTCTGTTTCCTCCTACTGTCTCCATCCTCAATTTTCAGCCAAAGGCGGTTGTTGTGCACATGTGCGAAACGATGTCGTTTGTTCTCGTGTCTCTAATTTGTAGTCATCTGAATTTTCAACATTATAGCTTAGGCTTTCTTGTCATTCTACGACTAAATTCATTTTTTCTTCTTATTTGTCTACTAATTCTACTGAGTATCATAAATTCTTCAATTATATAAACTCCAAAATAGAGAGCAAACTCTCTTCTTTTCCTTTCTCTGAAATCATCATATTAGGTGATTTCAATATTCACCACCGCCAATGGCTTTCTTCTAGATCTATACTGTTAAACTCTTTCCTTCTCTGGGTTCCTTTGATCACCTTCTTATCTCTGTATTCTCTTGTATCTCTTCAAGTCTTCCGTTGGAAAGGCCCCCTTCTTTTGAAATTAAACGATTGTGGCATTTCGGTGCCGCAAAGCTGGTCGGACTTGCGGTCGTCCCCCTTTGATTTCCAGTCGAATGATTATTGCTTTCGTTGGAGGGCTCCCTCGGAGTGTGCTGAACGCATTACTGAGGTGATTCTCTCCGGCATTGAGGCGTCTATTCCATTTTCTTTAATTTATAATAAACCTAACACACTTTGGTTTAACTCTGCTTGTTCTCGCGCTATACGCCAAAGAAATATTGCCTTCAGGGATTACCATCGTCTTCAAACTCCAGAAATTCATGATACTTATATTTCATTCAGGAATCATGTAAAATCTATCTTTCGTAACACTAAAAATTCATTTATCCGTAGAAAATACAATAACCTTTCTGATTCTTCTTCCTCACGATTTTTCTGGCATTTTGCAAAAATATCAACTACAACTTTGCTTCTTCCTCTTTCCTTCCTTTAGTATCTTACGATGGCACAACTGCTGTTTTACCTTCTCTAAAGCTGAACTCTTTGCTCAAACTTTTGCATCTAACTCTAACTTAGACGATTAAGGAGCTATTCCTGATCTTTCAACCCCCTCCAACTAATTTATGCCTAAAATTAGAATTTCCTTAAAAGATGTCATTTCTGCTCTCTCTGAGCTTAATACTAAGAAGGCGTACAGTCCCGATGGTATTCCTCCTGTTGTTCTCAAAACTTGTGCTTCCTAGATTGCACCATGCCTTAGTAAACTATTTCGTCGTTAATTCTCTACTTCAACCTTCCCTTCTTGTTGGAAATGTGCCCTCATTCAGAGTGTGACGAAGAAGGGGAACCCCTCTTAACCCCCTAACTATGGTTTAATTTCTTTGACCTCCGTTCTTTCTACAGTTTTAAAATCTATCCTTAACAGGAAGATTTGGAAACATCTCAATTCTTCTAATCTTATCTCTGATCGTCAGCATGGTTTTCGCAAGGAACGCTCTACTGGTGATCTCCCCCTTCTCTCAGACTTTTGGTCCTCCGCTCTTCGGCATTTCGGTGAATCCTCTGCTGTGGCGATGGACATATCAAAAGCCTTCGGTAGAGTCTGGCACAGAGCTTTGATTTCTAAACTTCCCTCTTTCGGTATCTATCCTTTTCTCTGTGACTTCTGTCTAATTTCCTTTCCGGTCGTTTTATAGCACCTATTGAAGACGGCAACCGTTTTCCATTTAAATCTATTAATAGTGGTGTTCTTTATGGTTCTGTCTTATCTCCAACACTTTTTCTGCTTTTCATTAATATCCTTTCTATTATCTCATCTACTATCCACTCCTATGCTGATGACTCCACCTTTCATTACTCCTTCCAGTTTGTAAAATGTCCCACCCAGCAGCAGTTGATAAACTCGAGAAGTGTAGTCTTGGAACAACTAACATCTGATCTCTCATTTATTTCAGATTTTTGTAGAAAAAAATATTGTTGTTTTCAATGCCTCAAAAACACAATTCCTTCATCTCTCTACTCGACACAATCTTCCACACAACTATAATGTCTTCTTCGAAAACACACAACTCAAAACTTCATCAGTTCTTAATATTCTTGCCGTATCCATTTCTAATGATCTTTCTTGGAAAGATCACATTAATTCTCTTTCTAAACACACTTCTAAGAGATTCAGGGTTCGGAGGAGCTTCCAGAATTATTTCACACCACCCCAGTTGCTTGCTCTCTATAGGGATATTATCTGTCCCTGCATGGAGTATGCTTCGCACATCTGGAGTGGTCCACTCATACGGTTCTCCTTGAGATGGTGGATTCTAGGGCTTTTCGTCTCATCAACTCTCCTGCTCTTACTAATTATCTCCAATCTCTTTCTGTCAGTCGAATTGTTGCGTTACTCTCTCTTTACTATCGCTATTACAATGGACACTGCTCTTGTGAACTCTCTCGTTGCGTACCTCCTCCCCTGAGAAGAGTTCGTGTGACGTTCCTTTCTGCACAGTCTCATCCTTTCTCTGTTCAATTCACCAACCCCATAGTTAACAGCTATGCTCAATCTTACATATACTCTACTAGTAAAGTCTGTAATACATTCCCTTTATATGTTTTTCCAACTTCCTTTGAATTAAATAATTTGAAACGTCTGGTATCTGTACATGTCGGCCACTACTGACCAGGATAGAGTTTCCCCAACTCCGGTGGAATTTGGTTTGCCTCCGGCCTTTGCCCACTGGAGGAGAAATATATATATATATATATATATATATATATATATATATATATATATATATATATATATATATATATATATATATATATATATATAAGGGAAATTTTGAGGTCACTATTAATAATAATAAGAATAATAATAATAATAATTACTTTTTTACAATGAAACTGGGGGGGAAAATTATACAACCGTTTCTGTGATAGCAGTTGGACACTAAATTTGTGCTAAAGTGGGATTCTTCTTATTTAAATAGATAAGTATTAATTTATATAATATTTAATTTATTTATTCTTATTAATTTTTTGGGGAACACGTCATTCATTAACCACCATCTTGTTTTCTTTGTTGCTTGTTTCTTCTTACTCTTTCTTCATCCACCTTCTTATTCTTCTTTCTTCTCCTTCTCTTCCACCTTTAATTCGGAGAGAGGGGATGGGGAAACCCTGGTAACCCTAAACCGGGTTAAAAAGAAACCTGATCCTTGCTTACCTCTAGTAGAACACTATTCAACAGCCAAATGAAAAAATGGTGATATGAGGCAATAATGCTTTAAAATTTGTTTATTTGTGTTTTGTTTATTTAGTTTGTGTTTTTGATAAAAAAAGAAGGAAATCATCGATATCGATTAATAATTCAATATCGATATGATATCCATGATGAAATGATTTCCTTGTTTTGCATGCTATTTTTACTTTAAAAAGCAAAAAACATTGAAAACATCAATATCAATAAATAAATAATTAACATCGTCTCTATGATTTGCATGTCTTGCATATTTTCCAGGTATTGTATGTTTGGCATGTTTTTATTTAAAAAGAATGAGGGAAAATTTTTTTTTTTTTCGCAATATTATGCAACATAATGAAACTTTCCCTGATTGATTACCAACTTGAAATGTTGATCTGCAATCGGAGAAAGTGACTATATATATATTTATAATATATATATATATATATATATATATATATATATATATATATATATATATATATATATATATATATATATATATATATATATATATATATATATATATATATATATATATATATATATATATATATATATATATATATATATATATATATATATATATATATATATATATATATATATATATATATATATATATATATATATATATATATATATATATATATATATATATATATATATATATATATATTAGTGATGGCATCCGCATCCGCATCCGCATCCGCATCCGCATTTTCGAAAATTCAACATCCGCATCCGCATCCGCATCCGCACTTTCGGAAATTCAACATCCGCATCCGCATCCGCATCCGCACTTTCAAAAATTCAACATCCGCATCCGCATCCGCACTTTCAAAAATTCGACATCCGCATCCGCATCCGCAAATTAGAAAATATGACATCCGATCCATCACTAATATATATATATATATATATATATATATATATATATATATATATATATATATATATATATATATATATATATATATATATATATATATATATATATATATATATGCGAATTGTAGATCAAGAGTGAGGGTGAAGAGAGAACTATCGGATTGGTTTAGCATAGGAGTGGTATTGAGACAGGGGTGTGTAATATCTCCATGTTATTTAATCTATTGATGAATGGTTTACTTAGAAAAATGGAGAGAGAAGTGAAGAGTATTACGTTGAGATATATGTAGGGTGAATGTGAAGTGAATGATTTACTTTTCGCAGATGATGCGACATGTGTT
>SEYY01023063.1:0-32500 GCA_009176605.1 Armadillidium nasatum | reverse complement strand
ATATATATATATATATATATATATATATATATATATATATATATATATATATATATATATATATATATATATATATATATATATATATATATTTATATATATCCCTAACCGTATCCCTGATCAACTTGGTGATGAACCGAACCCAACATACTTAATCCTTTCCTAACATCTTATCATTCTCCTTACACTATTAAGCTCTTCCTTCCTCTGAGTTCATCCGATCACCTTCTTATCACTGTATCTTGTCCCGTATCTTTAGCTCTTCTCTCTTCTGCAAGAAGAGTCCCCTCCTTCGACGAGGTGAAATTTCTGCCCTTCCGGTGGCACTAACTTCTCTGACTTGCGGTAGTACTTTTCTAATTTCCCTTGGAATGATTACTGTTTCTGTGGGAGAATATATTCGGAGTGTGCAGAGCACATAAAAGAAGAGATCTGTCCGTCATGAGGCCATACATTCCATATTTTTTCTCTTCTACTAAACCTATCAAACTTTGGTCTCACTTTTCTGGTTCTCATGCTATCCGCCATAGGGATGCTGTTTTCAGGGACTACCATTGTCTTCAAACTCCAGAAACCCATGCAATTTAAATACAAAATTCTTTCTGGTTCTTCTTCCTCATGCTCTTTTAGGCATTTTGCAAAAAAAATATCAACCATAACTTTGCTTCTTCCTCTTTCCCTCCTTTAGTATCTTCTGGCGGTTCAACTACCGTTTTGAGTTTCTCAAAAGCTGAAGGCCTCACCTGTAATCCAACCTTAAACGATTCCGGAGCTGTTCCTATTCCTTCAACCCCCTCCAACTCATTTATGCCCAAAATTGTAATTTCTTCTAAAGAGGTTATTACTGCTCTCTCTGAGCTTTATAAGGCGTACGGTACTGATGGTATTCCTCCTGTGGTTCTCAAATCTTGTACTTCTGATCTTGCACCCTGCCTGTTAAACTATTTCGTCCATGTCTTTCTTCTTCAATCCTTTCATTTTTTGAAACGGAGCTCATTCAGTCTGTGCCAAAAGGGGGGAATTTCTCTCAACCCTCTAACTACCATCCCACTTCTTAACTCCGTTCATTCTAAAGTATTAGAATTTAAACTTAACAGGAAGATTTGGAAATATCTCTACCCTTCGTAAGAAATGCTCTACTGGTGATCTTTTTCTTTTTCTCTCACCCTTGGTCCTCAGGTCTTCAGCATTCCTGTGAAACATTTGCTCTTGCGCTGTACACATCGAAAGCTTTTGGTAGAGTCAAACACAAAGCTTTGATATCCAAAATTTCCTCTTCAAATCTATACTTCTCTTTGAAGCCTTCTCTTTGATTTCTTTTCTAATCAATCTATAGCAGTTTTTGTAGACGGCCACCGTTCATCCTTTAAGAATATTAATAGTGGTTTTTCTCAAGGATCTGCCCTACTCCCAACACTTTTTCTTCTTTTCATTAATGAAATTCTCTCAGTTACTTCATCTCCTATCAATTCCTATACCAATGACTCAACCCTTGATTTCTCTTTTCAATTTGAAAAGAGAAATGAACAGCATTTAATAGACGCATGGAAGGTAGTCTTGGAGCTATTGACCTCTCATCTATAACCAATTTTAAAATGGGGAAGAAAAAATATGGTCTTTTCCAATGTCACCAAAACTCAATTCCTCAAACTCTCTACTAGACACAATCCTTCACACAACTATGGTATCATCTTCGAAACACACTAGTCAAGCCTTCATCTCCTTAATATTGTTGGTGATTCTTTTTCTCGTGATAGTTTTTGGAAAGGTCACATTACTTCTCATATCAAAAAATCTTCTAAGACGTTAGGTGTTCTGAGGCGCCTCCAGAGTTTCTTCATTCCACAACAGTTGCTTGCTCTTAAAAGTGGTGTCGTTCGCCTTTGTATGGAGTACGCCTCACACATACCTGTGGTGATTCGACTCATAAATCTCCACTTTAAAATATGGAGTCTAGAGCTTTTCGTCTAATCAACTCTCCTTCACTCACTAATTTTCTTCATTATCTTTCTTCCCTTCGAATTGTTGCATCAGTCACTCTATACTATAGCTATTACAATGATCACTGCACTTCTGAACTCTATCGTCGCATATTTCTTCCATTGAGAAGAGCTGATGCGACACTTCTTTCTTCACAGTCTCAACCATTTTATGTCCAACACTTTGACTCCAGACTTAGCCACTATCTTCAATCTTTCATGTAATCTTCTGTTAACGTCTGGAACACACTGCCTGAATCTGTTTTCAAAGCTTCGTATGACTATCTCACCTTCAAACGACGTCTTTGGGACATGTCGGCCTTTAATTTGACAATGTTTCCGATTTTCTTCTAAATCTATTGGGAATTTTAGTAGGCCACTGACCTCTGGACTTTGGCCATAAGAGGTGAAATATATATATATATATATATATATATATATATATATATATATATATATATATATATATATATATATATATATATATATATATATATATATATATATATATATATATATATATATATATATATATATATATATATATATATATATATATATATATATATATATATATATATATATATATATATATATATATATATATATATATATATATATATATATATATATATATATATATATATATTATATATATATATATATATATATATATATATATATATATATATATATATATATATATATATATATATATATATATATATATATATATATATATATATATATATATATATATATATATATATATATATATATATATATATATTTTATTTATTATTATATATATATATATATATATATATATATATATATATATATATATATATATATATATATATATATATATATATATATATATATATATATATATATATATATATATATATATATATATATATATATATATATATATATATAATGAAGATCCCACATTAGATCCCACAGTCGCACTAATAACCACCCAATAGAACCATCCCATTTTTCCATCCTGTCACAAACCAACGAACCAACAGATTTAAAAATCTTAGAATCCATCCACATTTCCATTCTTAAACCTTCTCTCAATAGTGACAGTGGCCCTTTCAAACTACAACTTAATTGATTTATTATTTTATTTCCTTTTATTTGATTTTTATTTTTTATTTTTTACTTTTGTTTTTATTTGTTATTTTATTTTTTTGTGTCATGTTTGTTTTAACATTTCTGTTCTTTCTACAGATGAAAGATTTTTTATTTGTTTAAAAACAATCAAAACTATTTCCTGATGATGGGATTAATATATTCCCGAAATGATGAAAAAAGGAAAAAAATAAGCTTTAACATAATGTTTTCCTACAATTATTTCAATTACATAGAATTAGTTTTAAATTGATTTTAACTAGTGATTAATAATATAATTTTTTTGTGAATAAATAAAAGACAAATTTTAACCGAAAATTTTATTGTTTCTTCCGAAGAAAATGTTCCGAGCTCTGGTGCTACTCTTCATTATAAAAACCAGATTTCCCAAGAATAGAAACGTGTACGATATATATATATATATATATATATTATATATATATATATATATATATATATATATATATATATATATATATATATATATATATATATATATATATATATATTTGTGATGGCATCCGCATCCACATCCGCATCCGCATCCGCATCCTCGGAGCATCCTTATCAAAATTAACATCGCATCTGCTCTTTCGAATATTCAACATCCTCATCCACATCCGCATCAGCACTTTCAAAAATTCAACATCCGCATTCGCAATTTACGAAAATTCTATATCCTCATCCGCATCAGCATCCGCAGCCGCAGCCGCATCCGCAAATGTGAATATTTGACATGCGATCCATCCTATATATATATATATATATATATATATATATATATATATATATATATATATATATATATATATATATATATATATATATATATATATATATATATATATATATATATATATATATATATATATATATATATATATATATATATATATATATATATATATATATATATATATATATATATATATATATATATATATATATATATATATATATATATATATATATATATATATATATATATATATATATATATATATATATATATATATATATATATATATATATATATATATATATATATATATATATATATATATATATATATATATATATATATATATATATATATATATATATTCCATACAGAGATATAATTTATGAAAATACTTTTCCATATTAATTTATTTCCAAAATTCCAAATGAAAAAAAAGTATTAACAAGTTTCTCATTAATATCATAAAACCCACTTTCATTTTCCTACTGTACTCAAACAAAGAATATAATTAAAACTTCCGTTTATAGGATCACTTTCATCTCAACTTAATAGAAATATTTTTGTAATAATTCAAGCTATATTCCCGCAACGTCAGTTCAGTCTTATAAATTATAACTCGCTTTCAATTTATAGTTTCTTCAGACACAAAAAATCTCACTCAATGCTTCTCAGATCCTCATTAATTTATTTATTTAAGTGTGCCAACTGTAATCGTTGCATGTATATGCGAAACTGGTCTACAGTTAAAAGTGAGGAGTGATAATCATAGAGGAGTTTCCTTAAGAAAAAAACTTCCTCATTGCTCTCCTGTACCCTCTTTCATAAAAGACAATGGAGATATCCACATTTTTATTCTTCTAATATCTCTATTCTTCAACATGCATCTCCCTTCTTGGTCTTATGATATTTGAAATTTTATATATAAAAATTCTTTGCCCATCTTTAATTAAATGATCAAGTTTCTTCTTTTGTGATTTTCAGTTAATAATGAAGTCCTTTTTTTTCAAAATTGTCCAGCCTTTTTATTTTTATTTGTTATTTTAATATTAATAATTTTACTTTATTTTTATTGTTCTATTGCAATAATTTTTATTTTAAATATCTTATACATAGTTAATGAATTTATATTTTGATTGTTTTTTAAAATAGAAATTTGTAAAATTTAATTTGTGCTGAAGACGGATCGAGATACGATGCTGACCGTTGAAAAGTGTATTAAATGAGTATGTGGAAACCCTTAAGAGGGATGCACGCTGAAGGAATTGGTTTCATGAAAGGTGAAACTTTGGTATCGTGAAACCATTTGATTTAAAACATAAAAGAAGGACCACCCTAGGTTTCTTGAAACTGTAGTTTTATTTGTTTTCATCAAACATGTTTCACTCAAGCAAAAAGATTGATTTTGTGTTTGTTGTTTATATTTTCTTATCATTTCAGTTTTGATTTTTGTTTTGTTTGGTGTTCAGTTGTGTGTGTCATTTTTTTTAATTAAAATGAGTGACTTTTAAAAAGCATTCAATTAATTGAATGTGTTGAAAGGTTTCCTTGTTTGTAGAATATCAACATAAAGGAATACGGTAACAGAGACGAAGTGGGAAAACATTGTAAAGGAACTCAAGAGTACAGTAGAATGATATAAAAAGTCAAGATTAGAAGGTAAAGATTTTTATTTTCTAGATCTAGTGATTTTCAAGCATGCAGCTCAACTTTATATTATATAATGTATAATATTTTAAAGAAGTACCTACATTAACTAGCCATAACCTAAATCTCTTTTTCATTACTTTCAGTTTTGTGTTGCCATTGGGATAGGAATAGCAACCAAAGTCATTAGAAAATATTTGGTGATGTGTTCTCTTATAATTTTTGCTGATTTCAGTTGTGAATAACGTAGATTTGGAAGGCTCGCATCTAGTTCAATGTTGAAAACTCGATTTCTTGCAGTGTAAGGTGACCCTTCATTTTTACGAATGAAATTATTTAGGACACAGGCGATCTTTATTTTGGAGTTGACTGTTTCTTCAGATTAACACATTGGCGTGTGAAATTCTCGAAACTTTGTTGACAACATTAGGAATGCGCATTTGATAGTTTTAGGAGCCAAAGATAGCCTGTAATTAAAAATTCTCTTTTCAGCATTTTGAGTTGTCCTTTGGTATGGTCTCATAAAATATTGTTTTAAAGGACATCCCTCATCGCCACAAAAATAAATAGGGGACTTTAGCTTTAGTTTCATTGTTTTCATCAACAGGTAGGGGTTCTAGTGGTGGTATACCAAGACATTCCAGGTCCAGTCAACGACCAAAAGGAGAGGTTTGAAACACGACTGCTTCGCTATTTCTTCCAAGATCTCCCACATCAGCAGAAATAAAGTAACCGTCAGCATCAGAACATGCCATTATTAGAATTGAATGATAGCCTTTATATTTAATATTTAAAAATCCAGCATTGTAAAAATTTTTTAATCCTGAAATGTTTCCCATCAATTGCTCCAATGATGATGAAACTGTAATAAAAAGAGGTTTTCTCTTTGTTATCACATCGCCTTAGTATTGGATTTAACCTTTCTAGTTAGATTAAGGTTCACTAGGAAAGGAGGTATATCAAATATATATATATATATATATATATATATATATATATATATATATATATATATATATATATATATATATATATATATATATATATATATATATATATATATATATATATTATTTAATTAAAATGCAATAAACGCATCGGTAAATATGTATAAAGTGAAAATAGAAACTTTTATGGGATTCCTTCTCTGGGGACGAACCACCGCCTGTTGCGACTGAGAACGTCAAAAACTCGATGCTCTACCGCTGAGCTATCCACGAACCCTTGAAACGAACTTTTTTGGGTTCGTGGATAGCTCAGCGGTAGAGCATCGAATTTTTGACGTTCTCAGTCGCAACAGGCGGTGGTTCGTCCCCAGAGAAGGAATCCCATAAAAGTTTCTATTTTCACTTTATACATATTTACCGATGCGTTTATAGCATTGTAATTAAATAATATCTTAGAAAGGAACGAGTAGAGGGAACCAGGGTGAAAACCTAATCCTTGACGGGAGCTCGTATGCTTAAAACTGTTTCTTGAAACGAACTTTTTTGGGTTCGTGGATAGCTCAGCGGTAGAGCATCGAGTTTTTGACGTTCTCAGTCGCAACAGGCGGTGGTTCGTCCCCAGAGAAGGAATCCTAAAAAAGTTTCTATTTTCACTTTATACATATTTACTGATGCGTTTATTGCATTGTAATTAAATAATATCTTAGAAAGGAACGGTAGAGGGAACCAGGGTGAAAGCCTAATCCTTGACGGGAGCTCGTATGCTTGAAACTGTTTCTTGAAACGAACTTTTTTGGGTTCGTGGATAGCTCAGCGGTAGAGCATCGAGTTTTTGACGTTCTCAGTCGCAACAGGCGGTGGTTCGTCCGAAGAGAAGGAATCCCATAAAAGTTTCTATTTTCACTTTATATATATATATATATATATATATATATATATATATATATATATATATATATATATATATATATATATATATATATATATATATATATATATATATATATATATATATATATATATATATATATATATATATATATATATATATATATATATATATATATATATATATATATATATATATATATATATATATATATATATATATATATATATATATATATATATATATATATATATATATATATATATATATATATATATATATATATATATATATATATATATATATATATATATATATATATATATATATATATATATATATATATATATATATATATATATATATATATATATATATATATATATATATATATATATATATATATATATATATATATATATATATATATATATATATATATATATATATATATATATATATATATATATATATATATATATATATATATATATATATATATATATATATATATATATATATATATATATATATATATATATATATATATATATATATATATATATATATATATATATATATATATATATATATATATATATATATATATATATATATATATATATATATTAAAGGCCAGTGGCCTACCAAATTCCACCGGAGTTGGGAAAGATCTATATCATGGTCGATGGGGGCCGACGTGTCCAAATACACGGCGTTTGAAAGTATACAAGTCAAAGGAAGTTGGGAAAACAGATGAAGGAAGTGTGTTCCAGACTTTACCAGTAGAATATATGTAAGATTGATCATACCGATTAAGTCTGGGGTCGGAGAGTTGGACAGAGAGAGGATGAGACTGTCTAGAAATTCGTGCCGCACGAGCTCTTCTCAATGGAGGATGTATGCGACGAGAGAGTTCAGAAGAGCAGTGTCTGTTGTAATAGCGATAGTAAAGAGAGAGTGACGCAACAATTCGACGGACAGAAAGATATTGAAGAGAGTTAGTAGGAGCAGGAGAGTTGAGGAGACGAAATGCCCTAGATTCCACCTTCTATAGGAGATCTTTGTGTGTGGAACCACCCCAGTGTGCGAGGCGTACTCCATACAGGGGCGAACAACACCTCTATACAGAGCAAGAAACTGGGGTGGCGTGAACTAATTCTGGAGGCGCCTCAGAACACCCAACCTCTTAGAAGCTTCTTTAGAAAGAGAAATAATGTGATATTTCTAGGAAGGTAACGAGAAAAAGAAACACCAAGAATATAAAGAACAGATGAAGGCTTGAGTTGTGTGTTTTCGAAGAAGATATCATAGTTGTGTGGAAGATTGTGTCGAGTGGAGAGATGAAGGAATTTAGTTGTTCAGGCATTGAAAACAACCATGTTTTCTCTGCCCCAATTTGAAATAAGTGAAAGATCATAGCTTAGTTGCTCCAAAGCTACCCTTCTCGAGTTTATCAACTGCTGTTGGGTTTGACGTTTTTCAAACTGGAAGGAATAATGAAGGGTGGAGTCATCAGCATAGGAGTGGATAGGAGATGAGGTGATAGAGAGAAGGTCATTAATGAAAAGTCAAAAAAGTGTTGGGGAAAGGACAGAACCCTGAGGAACACCACTATTAATAGATTTAAAGGAAGAACGGTAGCCGTCTACAACAGTTGCTAAAGAACGACCGGAAAGGAAATTAGAGAGAAGATCACATAGAGAAGGATAGATACCGAAAGAGGGAAGTTTAGAAATCAAAGCTTTGTGCCAGACTCTATCAAAGGTTTTCGATTTGTCCAGCGTGACAGCAAAAGATTCACAGAAATTCCGAAGAGCGGAGGACCAAGATTCAGAGAGAAGGGAAAGAAGATCACCCGTAGAACTTTTCTTATGAAAGCCATACTGGCGATCTGAGATAAGATTAGAAGAATTGAGATGTTTTCAAATCTTCCTGTTAAGGATAGATTTGAAAACTTTAGAGAGAACGGAGGTTAAAGAAAAAGGGCGATAGTTGGAGGGTTGAGAGGGGTCCCCCTTATTAGGCACAGGCTGAATGAGGGCACTTTTCCAGCAGGAAGGGAAGGTTGAAGTAGAGAGGCAAAAACGAAATAGTTTACCAAGGCCGGGTGCAATCTCGGAAGCACAAGTTTTGAGAACCACAGGAGGAATACCATAGGGACTGTACGCCTTCTTAGTATTAAGCTCAAAGAGAGCAGAAATGACATCATTAGAAGAAATTCTAATTTTAGGCATAATTGAGTTAGAGGGGGTTGAAGATGTAGTAATGGCCCCGGAATCATCTTAGGTTGAATTAGAGGCAAAAGTTTGAGCAAAGAGTTCAGCTTTAGAAGGTAAAACAAAAGTTGTGCCATCGGAAGATATTAAAGGATTGAAAGAGGAAGAAGCAAAGTTAGAGTTGACTTTTATTGCAAAATGCCAGAAAGAACGTTAAGAAGAGGAACCAGAAAGATTATTGCATTTTTTACGGAGAAATGAGTTTTTAGTGTTACGAAGGATATAGTTTGCACGATTCCGGGATAAGATATAAGTAGCGTGAGTTTCTGGAGTTTGAAGACGACGGTAATCCCTGAAGGCAGCATCCCTGCGGCGGATAGCACGAGAACAAGCAGAGTTAAACCAAGGTTTGTTAGGTTTAGTAGAAGGGAGAGAATATGGAATGTACGCCTTCATGCCAGAGAGAATCACCTCGGCAATGCGTTCTGCACTCTCCGAGGGACCCCTCCCACGGAAGCAATAATCATTACACGGGAATTGAAGAAGTACGACGGCAAGTTCGACCAGCTTGCGGCACCGAAGTGCCACAAACGTTTTCTTTCTATAGAAGGGGGTCTTTCCTGCGGAAGACTTGAAGAGGTAGAAGAAGATACAGAGATAAGAATGTAATCGGAGGAACCCAGAGGAGTAAAGAGTTTAACAGTATAAGGAGAAGGATTTGATGTTAGAAAAAGGTCTAGAATGTTCTGTTCATTTCGAAGACGATCAGGGATACGAGTAGGGAGCTGCACAAAATGCTCAAGGTCGTTTTGGATAGCGAAATGGAAGGCACGTTCACTAGCTGTATCATGAGAAGTAGATGAAAGCCATTGGCGGTGGTGAACATTGAAATCCCCTAATATGATGATTTCAGAGAAAGGAGAAGAAGAGAGAATGTGCTCTATTTTGGAGTTTAAAAAGTCGAAGAGGTTAGGATAATCAGTAGAATTAGGAGATAAAAAAAAACAAATGAATTTAGCCGTAGAATGGCAAGAGAGCCTAAGTAATAAGGTGGAAAATTCGGAAGACTCCTAATTAGAGACACGAGAACAAACGACATTGTTGCGCACGAATGCACAATAACCGTCTTTGGCTGGAAATTAAAGAATGAGACAGGAGGAGGAAACAGAATCGGATTTGCTACTAGAACGCTCAAACATCTGAGTTTCGGTCAAGAATAAGAGGTGAGGTCTAGAAGAAGAGAGGTGATGTTCAACAAAGTGGAAATTAGAGTGCAGACCACGAATGTTGCAGAAATTAATGAAAAAAATAGAACGTGCATCAGGACAAGCCGGCAGCTGTGTCTTCGTGGCACCAACCCCATCACCGGAGGCCACCAACTCCCAAGTGATGATGAGGAAGGTTTGGATGAGGGGTTATATTTGGAAGCCACCCCGGGGCTTCTCAGAGGCTACTTTTGTTGAGGCCATCATTTAGTTTTTTTTTTTTTAAAGGGTGTCTGTATTAATGTTTTGTGTGTGCGAAGGAGAGTTTACTCCGATTTAGAAGAAGGTGAGCGCGAAATGGAACGAACCATTGGGCAACGCGATGAGATGGGAAGTACCCTTAGCATCTCATATACCCAATGGGAGGTAATTTCATCGCCTCGGGAGCGCTACTTCCCTCCCCCATATATATATATATATATATATATATATATATATATATATATATATATATATATATATATATATATATATATATATATATATATATATATATATATATATATATTATATATATATGCCTAAGGCATAATGAAGTAAATATTACATATATATATATATATATATATATATATATATATATATATATATATATATATATATATATATATATATATATATATATATATATATATATAAAACCTGTAAATGAAATAAAATAAGTAACAATCAAAATAGATATAAGAGATAATTATAAGCACAAATTAACAATTTAATAACACTAAGAATATTATCGTTAATTAGAGTAAAATGAAAATATATATCAACTACAAATTAAGCACACTATACTATTGTGAACAAAGTTAGAATAAAAATTAACAAATAGTAAAATTGAAATTTTCTCAGACAAGTTGTAATCTGCAGTTACTTGGTTGTAGAATTTCGAAATTACGAATGGTTGAAATAGGTGAATTAGAAGGTAGAATTGAGGTTATTTAATGATAAGGTTATAATTGGATGAATTGAGGTTAAGCTATCAGGAGAGATGTGGAAGAGGCTGATTGATTGAGCGTAGGTTGGAGTTGTCTGATATGCAATAATTCTAAGGTTTTGCGGTCTAAGGTATTTATAGAAGATGTCAAGATACTAAAATCTGAAAATTGTAGTGGGTGATTTTTGGAGAATGAGTGATCGCGAATGGATTTCATCTAGTTCTCATGATCCAGACGGTAAATTCGCCTACAACTTTTCTATCCAGAACAACCTTGAGCAGATGGTGCATCACCTAATCGTATCCATGACCGTCTTGGTGATTAATTAACCCAACATACTTGATCTTTTCCTTACTTCTTATCCTTCTCCTTATACTTTTAAACTCTTTCCCCCTTTGGGTTCATCTGATCACCTTCTTATCTCCGTATCTTGTTCTGTATCTTCAAGTCTTACTCAAGAACGGTCCCCGCCTTCGGCAAGGAGAAGTTTGTGGCACTTAGGTGCTGCTAACTGGTCTTACAGTTGTTCTTCTCAGATTTCCTATGGAATGATTTTTGCTATCGTGGGTAGGGTCCCTCGGAGTGTGCCGAGCGTATGACCTATGTGATTCTCTCTGGCATGGAGGCGTACATTCCATTTTCTTTCCCTTCTACTAAACATAACAAACCTTGGTTTAACTCTACTTGTTCTCGCGCTACCTGCCGTAGGGTTACTGCCTTAGAGATTACCGTCGTCTTCAAATTCCTGAAACTTATTCAATTATATATCATCCAGGAATCGTGCAAAATCTATTCTACGAGATAGCAAAAACTCTTTTCTTCGCAGCAAATGCAATAATCTTTCTGGATCCTCTTTCTCTCTCCCTATCCGGCATTTTGCAAAAAATGTTAACTCTAACTTTGCTTCTTCCTCTTTCCGTCCTCTATTTTCTTCTGATGGCACAACTGTTATTATACCTTCTACTAAAGCTGAACTCTTCCCTCTAACTCTACCTTAGACGATTCCGGAGCTATTCCTCCTCCTTCAACCCCCTCCAACTCATTTATGCCTAGCAATGTAATTTCTTCTAAAGATGTCATTTCTAGTCTCTCTGAGCTTAACACTATGAAGAGGTATGGTCCTGATGGTATTCCTCATGCGGTTCTCCAAACTTGTGCTTCCGAGCTTGTGCCGTGCCTTTGATAAACTATTTCGTCTTTGCCTTTCTACTTCGACCTTCCTCTCTTGCTGGAAACGTGCGCTCATTAACCTGTGCCGAAGAGGGGGACCCCTCTCAGCCCTCAAACTATCGTCCTATTTCTTTAACCTCCATTCTTTCTAAAGTTTTCGAATCTATCCTTGACAGGAAGATTTGGAAACACCTCAACTCTTCTAATCTTATCTCTGATCGCCAGTATGGCTTTCGTAAGAAACGCTCTACTGGGGATCTTATTTCCCTTCTCTCTGACTCTTGGTCCTCTGCTCTTCGGCATTTCGGTGAATCTTTTGCTGTTGCACTAGATATATCAAAAGATTTCGATAGAGTCTGGCACAAAGCTTTGATTTCCAAACTTCTCTCTTTCGGAATCTATCCTTCTCTATGTGACCTTCTCTCTAATTTCCTTTCCGGTCTTTTTTTAGCAGCTGTTGTAGACCACCACAGATCTTCATATAAATCAATAAATAGTGGTGTTTTTCAAGGATTTGTCCTATCCCCAACTCTTTTTCTAAGTTTCATCATTGACCTTCTCTCTATTACTTCGTCTCCTATACACTCCTATGCCGATGACTCCACCTTCATTACTCCTTTCAATTTGAAAAACGTCCCTCCCAACAGCAGTTGATGTGTTCAAGAAGGATAGCCTTGGAGGAACTGACCTCTGATCTTTCTCGTATTTAAAAATGGGGCAGAGAAACATGGTCGTTTTCAATGTCTCAAAAACTCAATTCCTTCATCTTTCTATTCGCTACAATCTTTCACATAACTATGATATCTTTTTCTGAAACACTCAACTCGAAGCTTTGTGTGTCCTCAATATTCCAGGTGTTTCTTTTTCTCGTGATCTTTCCTGGAAATATCACATTATTTCTCTCACTAAACAAGCTTCTAATAATAATATGGATCAAATCACAAGTCAGTCCCTGTTAAAACGTAAATTTAAAGATTTTAGTCGTCCCTGTTCATTATAATCACCTAAAATGCAAAATCATGACCCAGTTTAACTCATAACATACATTATATCATGCACATGTTACAATTATATTACAAACATACAAACATACAAATATATACCAAGATCAACTAGGTGGAAGGAAAGGAGTAAGTATATCCATTTCAGTTTTACAGTGAAGTCAGTCAGTCAGTCATTGTATGCAGCCTTAATTGTAAGTTGTAAGTATAATATGATTACACATAGGAAATAATTTAATTTTATGCATAAATAATAGTTGATTACTTAAATATAAAAAGGTTAGATAAATAAAGAATGATTCAATAAAACAATATATATATATATATATATATATATATATATATATATATATATATATATATATATATATATATATATATATATATATATATATATATATATATATATATATAAGACCTTAGTTTTCTTGAGTATCGAATTATTAATTATTTTAGTGTAGTATTTAATGTGATTTAATTTATGTCATAAATACATAAATATTTCTAATACAAACATACAGCAAATATTTGTGACACAATTGAAATAAACATCCGTATAAACATATATTGTAAGAATTTTACATTGCTAAGGTTAAATTTAGTTAAATTCTTACCTTTAGTTGAAATTCTTCTGTAGTTATATGCTAAACTTTAAAACCCTAATTCACCCACCCTAAGTTCAACCTTCCGGCGCCAGAATATAAAACCCCAGGTTAGGCTAAATAAGGCCTACTAATAACTTTTTGATTAATTAAATTTAATAGTTTTATTAAGAAATAAATCTTGATATATTATATTATTAATGAGGACCAATAATAAATAATATTAAATAAACAAGACACAATTACTTAACACGTTTCAATAGTTTAAACTTCTACAGTTTATCACAAGAATTTTCCATTTGTGTTTTCAGTACAGAGTCAAGAATTATACTGTATTCAAAAGATATTACTGATGCGTTATTTTTACTACTGATACGCACGCACGCCTATTTAATTTGTCTTCAAACAAAAGAACAACGTTTGAAGTCAGAGAATATTTTATTGAATTTTTTACTGTTTAATATTTTAAAATTTTAACAAATATTTTAGCTAATTTACTATTAATAATTTTTTAATTTTAATATTTCACAAATTATTTTACACTCCCACAAAATTATTGTATTTATAAGACAAATACAATCAACTTACTTCCATGGAAATGCTAAATTCAAAAATTAATAAGTTTCACAAAAAAATATTTAATTCACATGTTATTTAATCTGGTTTTATTCATCAAAGTGTTCACTATAATCTTTGATGAATTTTCTACACTTTTCAGCTGCTTTACGTTTAGGTTTGGTTACAACTGAAGTATTATTATCTTGGTCTTTGATAGGGTCTGATATTATCTATGTCATTGTTCGGTGAATTGTCTTCAATTGGTGCATTTTCACTATGAGTAATAGATAATTCAAGAGGGTACAAATTTACTATTGAGTGGTATGCTATTTGACCATTACCTTGCCTCAGTTTTACAGAGCGAATTTTATTGTCATAGCCAATAACCACTTCCAAAACCTTTCCAAGGAGCCAAAAAGGTCTAGGTTTCACTGGAGATCTTATCAAAACCACATCACCTACTTTGATTTTATTTTCCCAAGAGATTTGATATAGATCTCTGCTATGCTCCCTAAGGCTTAAAAGATAACTTTCAAACCAGAGTTTTCGGAAATTTTCTAAGATGTTTTCATTTTGTTCTAAAGTTTGTTCAACCCTAGCTTGACTATGACTATCAACCCAAGTATCATCATATTCCTCTTTGAGTATAAGAGAAGTGTTACAATGCAACTTTAAGAAAGAATTAGGTGTTATGGGTTGTAAGTTGTCAGAGTTTGAGACATATGTAAGTGGTCGGCTATTAATAGCATTCTGAATATTTGAAAGATTAGTAAGTAGCTCAAAATATGTTAATTTAGAACGACCTATAACCTTATACATACAGCTCTTGACTACCTTGATCATTCTTTCCCACATGGCACCAATGAAAGCACTAAACAAAGGAATTTTAATGTGTTTGATATTAAATTTAGAAAGTTCAGCACTAAATTCACTTGATGTTAAAGCTTTATTTAAAATATCAGTACTTTTGGAAAATGTTTTAGCATTGTCACTGTACAGGTAGTGAGGAATGTTGTAATAATTACAAGAAACGTTGAAAGGCATATAAAAAATTAGTAACTGACATATCAGGTAACAACTCTAAATGGATTGCCCTTATATTCAAGCAGGTGAATATTAATATTAACATTTTATTACTTGTTTTTGAAACAGGATCTCTGACCCATACATTACCTGTATAATCTATACCTGTATGTTGAAAGGGTGTGATTAATTTTAAGTGATGTTTTGGTATGCTAGAATACTTTGGGTACTTAAAAGCAAAAATATTAATTTTTTTGCACAAGATACAATGATTAATCACATTTTTTATTACAGATCTTGACTGAGGTATCCAAAACCCTTGAGATCTTATATAATTTAAAGTAGAACTTAAACCCAAGTGCTGTACTCTACTATGGCAATGCATTATAAAAAGCTTTGTAAAATGGTGAAACTTTGACAAAAGGAATTAGTTATGGACATTGTAGTCAAAATATAAACATTTTGATATTCTTCCTTTTGTTCTTAGAATATTATTTTCATCAAGGAATAAATTTAAATTTAATACTAAAACAGGGATTTTATTTGACTTTACTTTAGAACTTAAATATTTCAATTTCTGTGGAGAAATGACAAGACTGCATTTGTTTGATCCAATAATGCAAAGACTTGATATTTGGATTACACTGAGTTTTCAAACAAAATGGTTTAAACACATAAGAGGTAATATTAATTACCTTTTGATAGGATGAAAATTTGGTAATATCAAAAATAGGAATAGGTTGTTCATTAACAGTAGTATTAACATTTACAATAGTTAAATGTTTAATATCAGGTGATACACTTAAAAGTGGATACTGAGGCCATTTACTAAGGTCATTGGTAAGAAATTCTGGACCATGTAACCAAGTATCCATTACTTCACTAAATTTTTTATAATTAATACCACGGCTGACCAGATCTGCTAAATTAAATTTAGTATTCACATATGAATAATGAAAATTTATTTCATATGTTTCTCTTAAATGATTAATCAATAAGTTAAAATCTTTCAGCCTGTTTTTAATATATTTGGATTTCAATTTTGTTTCCTTTGGTTAACATCCAATTTAAAACTACTTGAGAATCCACACATAAATTTATAAATTTAAAATGAATATTACTATAAGCACTCAATATGGCATCTAAACATTTGAGAGCCAACAGAAATCCAAATAAATTCTAAGGTTGGAATACTGTACTGTCTTTTAGTATTTACAGGATGCACTTTAGCTTTTGAGTATAACAAATGACCTTCACTATTATCATTGCAGAGAATAAGCAGTAAAACCATAAGCTGATTTACTACCTATCACTAAATATGTGCATAGCATAAGAACAGTTTTCATTAAGTACTTGTCTAGGAAATTCTATTTCATGCAATCTTCTTAAATCACTCTCTAATTTCTGCCACTCATTGATCACTGCTGAAGGTAGCACATCATCCCATCCAAATTTTTGCTCCCATATAGATCTTATTAATAATTTACCTCTAATGGTAACAGGAAGAGCCAATCCTAATGGATCAAACTGTCTGGAAGTCTCAGATAAGATAAGGCGCTTTGAGTTTGCAGAAGAATCAAAATCTACCTTTGCTAATGAAATAGTATCGTTAACTGTATTAAATCTATATCCTAAAATTTTTTCTAAGCTATCACTATGTTCCACTAGTCTATCATCCTGCTGCATGACATTTCTGAGTTCTGAACTATTTGAATTCCATGACCTCAAAATAAATCCCCCCATAGCCATTCTATCATATGTCAATTTATACAAAGATGTTAACTCACAGACATCATTACCAGTAAAGATCAAATTATCACAATAAAAATTAGAGCTTAAAATTTGAGTACATTTATCATTAGGAAATTTTGCTGCATGATGAGCCATTCACATAATGAAGGATAAAGGGTGAGGTGGTATATCCAAAGACTATAGTTTTATACCTATATGTGACAAGTTGACCATCTTTTTCCCATAGTAAGCAAAATTTGTTTTTATCAAACTCATCCCTCAACCTTATCATTAGAAAAGCCTTGTTTCACATCACTCAAGTACTACATAGTTGTTAGTCCTAAAGATAAATAAAAGTTTTAAAAGTGAAGTCATCAAATCTAAACCAGTATATGAAGCTTCATTAAGAGATGGGGATAATTTATTCACTTTTAAAGAACAGTTCAGTACAGGACGAATTTTAGTTGTTACCTGTGGATCACTTCTGATCACAGGGCGGTGGGGAACATAAACATAATCATTTATTTGGTGAGGTTTTACAGAGATTTGCTCTAATATATCCTCATTTAATTGTTTTTGAAAGACATCATCATATGCTTTCATTAGGTTATTATTTTTAAGGTAGGTAGTTACTTTATTTAAAACAGCAAGAGCTACTTTAAAGTTAGAGGGCACTAAATTAATTTTATCTTCTATCCATGGTAATTTAACATAGTATTTACCATCTTTAAATTCAATATTTTCTTTAAATTTCTTTACCATCTCAACATCATAATCTGTCATGTCCTGGTCTGATGATGATATGCCCATAGATTCAAAAGAGAATAGATTTTCCAGGCCATTATCAACATCTGTATCAGTTAATATTTTCTCTATTGGATTAAAATAAGTTTTTAAAGGAGAAATTATTGAATTAATAATAGTTTCATTAATACAAGTACTATTAATATTATTTACATCATTGTCACATGGACTTTTACATTTACTATTATTTTGTTTATATAGATTAGATAACTGATCTGTATTTAAAAAATGTTCAATATTTCCAAAATGGTAAGATTTTCTTATTTATTAAAAAACAACTACCATTCATACAAGTAGTTAATTCAAAAGAGGGAAGAAACTGTAAGACATCTACACCCAGTAATGCATCAATTTCAAAAACAGATTTATTTAAGCCATTATAAAATGAGGAATCTGCTAAATTATATCTTTTCTTTAAATTATCTAAAGCATATTCTAAACCATTTACTTCATACTTTAGTTTAAGATCTTTATCTACCAGTAAAGGCATAGTAATAATATTTTGATTTTCCAGTTTTAAACCTAAAGTAATTTGTTTAAAGTTTCTCTGACCAATTCCTATAAATGTCTGGATGTCAAAGTTAATATCCTTTAGGTCATTGTAATTAGTACACAACTGCTTAGCTATATTCTCACATATGTATGACCTCTGTGAACCTGAATCTACTAAACAGCGAACTGTCTTTACCTTGTTGCCTCGTATGACTTCTAAAGTTAAAGTTGGGAGTAAATATACATTGTCAGATCTCTGATTAAAGCTAATGCATAGACAATTTACTAAATCTTTATCTTTATTATTAGCTTGATCACAAAAGGCAGCTATGTGTCTACGAGAATTACACTGAAAGCAGGTATATTTCAACTTATCATTTTTACCAAAGCAACTGCTTTTCATCATGACCAACACACGAACACAAAGGACATAAATTCAATTCTCTAGCCCTTTTTTTCTTTGCTCAAGTGTAACATATTTATTGCACATGAACATTGAATGACCAGATATCTGGCAAAATTTGCAAGGTTTGATATTATTAGTCTTTTTATTAATATGATTCACATTGGTTTTATTAGCATGACTAGAAGAAGCAGTGCTATCAGTTATCTGAGAAGATTCAGTTTTAAAATTTTGAAGTGTACTGTTTTCAGAGACAGTTTGTTTATTACTACTTTTAAAGCTGGATTTTAGGTTTTTCCATGCTTTTGTGAAGAAACTTTAGTAAGAGTTCTCACAACTTCTATATAATTGGATAAACAAATCATTAAGAGAAGGATAATTATTACCAACTTTGTGAATCATTTCTCTTTTAAAAACTATATGTAATTTATTAAAAACTATGTGACTCAAAAGGGAATTTCCAGCAGACCCTTCAATCATAAATTCAATATTATAAGTTTTTAAATCATAAACAAAATTTCGAATGCTTTTAATGTACGATTTCAATCCAATAAAGTCTGGATCGTATCTTTGAGGAGGCTTACTATTTATTAACCTTTTATAAATTTGATTGATAATATAAGGTACAGTCGTCAACAGAAATTCGTTCCTATTAGGCTAGAAATAAATATTTATATAAAATGGAAATCATTTCATAAAATCTCTATTTTGAATAAAAAGAAAATAAAAACATTGAGCGGGGCTTAATTGAACTGTGATTGGCTGAACCTGACATGATCCCCATTTTAAATAAATATTTATTTCCAGCTTAAAAGGAACGAACTTCTGTTGACGACTGTACAACTAAAAATTGTTCTTTCAATAAGTCAATATATTGGATAGTTTTCATCTTTTATTGAAAGATGACTTATTAATTTACGAGCATACCCTTTTAAATATGTATGCAGATTTAACAACTTTACATTATTTGAATAAGCTTTAGAATCTATAATAGTATTAAATTGTGTCAAAAATGTATTGAAATTCAAATTTATCTTTACTTGAACCTTCAAAAGAGTCACATTCTAAGGGTGGAGGCTTAGGTTCATTAATATGTAAATTATTTAAAGTTTGTAAAAACTGATTTGTTGAATTTAGGCTATCATTATTTAGGTTAGGTTTATCAGCTGAGGAAGCCTCAATAAATTCTTTAAATTCATCTAAAGATAATTCCAAAGAAAAATGATATTCAACTTGCGATTCAGCATTTCTTTTGTAAAAAAATCAGTCAACTTCTTCAACCTTTTCATCTTCTAAAACATTTAATATTTCACTATCATGTATTTTAATAAGGTCAACTTCTTTCAAAATCTTTTCATATTGAACTTTAAAGAAATGAAGAAGTTAATTTACCTTGAGCTTTAAACTCATTTAATTTATTTATAATTATGGTTTTAGTTCTTTTATTATTTCCTCTAATACAAGAAAATCAGTGGAAATCTGATATTTATATTTACTAGATGTTCAATATCATCACTACCAGCCATTGGTAATTCTAGTCTTAAGTCTTTCATAGACCTATGTTACTTAGGTTAGGCCCATAACTATAATGACAAGTTAGGTTATATTAATAGTTACAGTCTTACAGTCTTATAATAAAAGACCTAGGTTAGGTTATATTAAATTAAATAAGTATTATAGTTTAGGCTATAAGCTTAAGTTTTAAAAATAAGCTTAGATTATTAATAGTTTATTACTCATTCTAAAAAGATTTTACCGCTGATACAGTTACTAATAGTCGAACCTCTTAAAATTTGACTGTTACTTCGAAGATTATTCCTATTTTTGGTAATAAGTGTGAAATTTTCAGGTTGGTACGTTTGCAATTCTGACTTTTCTTTAACATTTAAGATGTATTTATAATGTGGTAATAAAGTAGTTTTCTCATCAGTAAAAACTTTATATTTAATTGTATCATCCAAGATAAGATTTTTAGAATAATTTTTTGGGGTTTGGGAGAGTATCATAAAAATTTTCTTGAAATTAAGAAATTTTTGTATTTTGTGGTTTGTTTTCCAAAGAAGAAATTGTTGATTGTGAAGGAAAATCTTCAAGACGATTTTTCAATTTGTATATTTCATTCTAAAGAGACTGTAACTTAGCATTAGAAAAGTAGTCAGAGTTTTTTGTTGTTAGAGGTTTTGTCTCTGAAATAGGATCTTTATATATAGAAATATAATTAGGTTTATTAATCTAGTGTTTAATTTGTTTTTGTGTGAGTGTCTTCTGTATTTGACAAACGTTTTCAGAAGACTCAAAATATGTATTTGTCATTGGTATCAATGGTGAAGGTTTTAATTTAGAATATATAATAGTATTAAATTGTGTCAAAAATGTACTTTTAATTGTACTTACTTTTGTGTAAAACAATGCAAACAGGGACATATGTGTGAAACATATTATGTAGTCAAGATATATGAACAGGGATATTAAAATTTTCCTATTTTATAATTTAAATATTTTGGTTATATTAATATCATACAATCATTTAGTTTATTTATGTTTGATTTTAATTTGTATATTCGTATGTATGTGTGTTATGCATGCATACATTCATTAAGTCATTCATTCTGTTTCGCATTCTGTTCATACTGCTGAAGTAAAGCACACATATGAGAGTAGATTTTCGTTAACAATTCATTTGTTTTCCTAAGTTCTATATTTTATTTCAACATTTATTGCAATTTCTATTCCGTTTTTCTTTGCACATAATTTTTATGTTGAATTATTAAATTAATCTTTCGTTTTATGCTTTCTATTTTTCGTCTCTTTTCTTCCATGTTCATGTCTTGTCTTTCTTCCTGATGATTTCTCTTTCTATTTTTCTTTAATTCAGTTATTTGTTATTCATTTTAATGACAATTGTTGTTGGTTAGCCCAAAGTTGAATTCATAATTCTTTATATGAGCCAAGGGTCTAATGCACTGATTTATCCGTGTAACTTCCATTTGTATGGCACTTGTAGTATTGTTGTTCCCACTTTCTGGTAATCTTACTAAAGATCTTGGTACTCGTTGAATTTTGAATATTGGAGCCATTTGCTGTTAGGGAAGATATTTAACAATTTAACAACATTCAACTTTGACTTTTCTTGTAATGCTATTCTACCATTCCAAAATATTTTTGTAGTCCCCTATGTTTGTCAGTATGTTTTATGATGTATCTTTTTCCTAACCATTTTAATAACCATTTTACAGAGTAATCTTGATCTAATGCATATCTTGCTGCCTTTTTGTCTAACAATGTTATTCCGACCATGGTGGTACCTAATATCTCTCTCATGACTATATCTATCCACTTAAATTGACGTTTAGCAATCCAACCATAAAAAGGTTGCTTTACTTGCGGTGATTCAGTGGGTCTGAGAGATATTTGCAATTGTCTCTTTATGCTTGGCGAAATCAGTTTCATCACATGTAATCCGATTCTGAAAATCCAATTTTCCTAACTTCTTATACAGACTTTTCTATACAGTTCTTGCCCTTGTAAGGTTGATGTACCTTTCATGAATATTTCAATCATTTCCATTCTCAACTCATTTTCGTCCTATCTCTAAACATACAATTTCAGTAATCGATATAACACAAATCGTTTGTCTACCAGATTTTCCTCTTTATTGTAGAATTCCTTCATTATTTTACAAAATCAATTTATCATTAATGTAAAGTCTGTTGGTTGTTCTTCCTCCTGCTCCAATCTTTTTATCAAGTGTTTTATTATACTATAGGTACTCTGTAGATATGGGAATAAGAATCTACTTTCTGATAGTAACAAGGAAACATTATGCCATAACATTGGTATCTTTACTAATCCCAATTTGTCCTGATGCTTAGCATGTCTATAAGCCAATTTCTTACATCCTATTGTTAATCTTACAATTAAAAATCAATATACAGTGTCAAAATTTCTATTGGTTCCATGCGAAATGCTAATTCCATTCTTCCTGTTCTGTTCATAATGCATCATAACTTCAGATAATGACTTCCATGCTTTCCTATGATATAAGTATCACATTCAGACTGTATCTTTACACATACTCTATCTAGTATATATTCTTTTATAAAATCTATCCAAGAATCATTACCTATAAATGGTGTAAACCATCCCATATACATTTCGTATTTCAGGTTCAGCTGTGTATACTATCATTCTTTGAGTTACTACTGACATTTTCATATTACCTTTTCAATCATTACCGTTCAGGTCCTGGTGATTTCAGATAACTGCCTTGTCAAATGAGGGCAGTTTAATATTGGACTGTTCACAATCGCATCATTTATTCTAACTTTCAAATTCACATTCCGCATTTGTGGACTCATTTCTGCGTTATTCATTTCAAAATCTTCCATTGGCAAATACTCGTCTTCCTTTTTCTTATTTGCTTTATTTATACTTAAGACACTTCTAATCTTACTGCTAGCTCTAGCGAATCTTCTGGTTTTCCTTGGTATTGCTTCTATTTTTATACTATCTCCTCGTTGCATCACTATTTTTCTATTGGGAGGTGATTCATATGTAACACTGAAGGTGTTAATTACGGATTTTAGTCTTTTGTATCTTTATACTGGCAAACAGCTATTACTATCCCCATTACTATGGTAATAACTGTAGATAATCCTATCTTGATAGTAGATGATGGTAAATAAACTAAAGAGGTTTGGTGTATATTTAATGTATCATTAATGCAATCAAGAGCTTTATTCAATGTTATTCCTGTTATTCTTGGGTGAGCTGTGTTGTTAATTACCCCTTTGACAATGTTGTTTTCTATGTTCAAATCTAACTTTAAATTTCTCTGATCTATTATACTTAGCTTTTATGTGGAATTATATTTGATGTGTACAGGGTTCATAAAAGTATGGTAGTTGGTTCGGACAATATATCTAGGTTTGAGTATGTATATGTCTTTGAGCCTTATTTCCTCCGGTTGGAAATTACCGCAATGCAATATACCTTTCTTGGGTGTATTAACTGATATGAATACATGAGAACGTATGTGCTCTGTGATAATATTGTCAGTTGTTATTTTCTCAAATTCACACAACTTATGTAGTTTATTAAAAGATTCATTCGTGCATAATATAATTATACAGTCTGAAATATCGAAGGTGTATAAAGGACTAGTTAAGGAACATGAATGAGTATCCTTTATCATTAAAACTGTTCATGACTAGTGTGTGTGTATAAGAACTTGTTTTTATTTATAAAAATATATTTGTTCCTCATGGGTGAATGTAACACGATATAATTTATCTTTGTTTATGTGGGTTGGAAATGGATGTATTTTCAGTGTTTTAAATATATCTCCAGTAGATAATGGTACAAATGCTACTAATGAGTATGTATTTTCTAACTCTAAATAAGATCATGTTAATTTCATAAAAGTTACAGGGTCTGTTTGAATATCTACAAAAGTATTAAGTAGTAGCTGCTTCTTAACTTCTTTAATAATTGATATCATTTCGATAAATTTATATGTGTCAAGCGGTGTTTGAAATGATGTTGCTCCTTCGATTATCCGATATATATAGGTTCTTTTCTGATTAAAGTTTCTTAGGTATGTAGATACCATAGAAAGAAATCCATCTAATACTTATTGATATTCTATTGAATGTATACTATTTTCTAATTTGCTCTCATAATCAATAATTCCTCCTGCTTGATCAAACAATTTGTTTAATCCTGATACTGTACCGTTCAATTGATCTCTCAATTGATTTATTGCTCTGCTGTATCCTTCATCTCTATCTGACAGTATCTGTAACTCGCGACGTATATGCTCCACGTCAATATCTACAGATGTTCGGTATATTGCTTGAGATATCTTTCCTGCTCCATCTATCAATCCTCTTCTCCCTCTTTTAGGTGAATTACTTCTATATGATAGTATCCGTGGATCTCCAATGAGTTTCTTTATCTCAGCCAATAGCATATATCCATGTCTAATCACAAGAGTACCAGATTTCTTAATTCGGTAATTATTTCGATATTCTGTTCTGCTTGGACGAATCTCCTATATCCATAACCTTTAAAATTTCCATTCATTTCTGCTTGTACACGAGGTAGTAATTCAGTGTTAATTTTCTTTGCTACTGATCTTTTCTGTTTCTTGGATCGTGTCATTTCTCTTTCAATTAATTTTTTGTTGTATATTTATGATCTCTATTCTCAATTGCTGAAAAAATCAATAATGGCCTGTGTACTACGTAAATCATATTTCAGGTCAATTTATCTATCAACAAATTTATTTTGTCAAATCTGATTAGAGATTGTACCGGGAACTATCTTTATTTTCCTGGATTTATCTTCAAGGTTAATGAGCTGTTGTGCAATCGTCACTGTGAAAGTCATCATTCCAAATCCTATTATGAAGTAAAACCTTTCCATCTTGGTGATGTATCTCTTCATTTTCACAATCTGTTGGATTTAATACATCCTGGTTGGTATTTTGCGATCTTTCTTTCAATTCCTTATTATAATTGCCTTATGCCTAGTATTCAGTATCCTATGACTAGTTTACGCTCTAAGCTGAATCAGTCGGCCAATATCACATACTATATAATAAATAAAGTAATATGTGATTTATAAATACTAAAATTCCTGAGCTTTCTTGTTCCTGAATATCATTAATATTATATATATATATATATATATATATATATATATATATATATATATATATATATATATATATATATATATATATATATATATATATATATATATATATATATATATATATATATATATATATAATATATATAATATATATATATATATATATATATATATATATATATATATATATATATATATATATATATATATATATATATATATATATATATATATATATATATATATATATATATATATATATATATATATATATATATATTATATATATATATATATATATATGTACAAATATATATACACTTTTTGCAATGAGTTACGCCTCTCACTCTTTCGACTTCCTTTTTTGTTGTTTTTCGTTATATTGACTTGTATGTCTCATACAACATCTGGGTGTCAACCACGCTGACTTTGTGGGTATCCTACTTGCTTGGTATCGTTGTATAGACACCTCCTTTTCTGCATCATGTATCTTCTTCATAACTGTATCTCTGGTTGCGTTTGCAACTTCAGGTGTTAAGATGCATGAGTTTGTATTGTAAGGAACATGGTTGTTTTTATTCATTGTTTTATTTTTAAGAAGCATTGTGAGTTCTTTATCTGCATTATAACCTGTTATATACTCATTTTTATTCTTTCTCACAACTTTTCTATGCATGTTTTGCAAATTATTTTCATGCATGTGTTGCGTAGGATTTGAAGTTTACTGTGTATGCTCTACTAGAAATACTCTGGTAATATTTTCACCTTTTCCCATTTTAATATCGCTTTGACTTAAATTAATTATTTCAGCTAATATATTTCCATTTCTTACAGTAGATAAAGTACTTCTCACAAACACAACAATCTTCTCTCAATGCACAATTTGCTTCAGTAACTAACAATTGTCCTTCTTGAGGCACTGTCTTGTCATTACTAATTAGATTTACTTCAAACAAATTGTAGCTTCCTGCTGGTATTTCTCTAATTTCTACTATAGTAGCTATGAAACTAGCCTTTTCTCCTTTTAACAATTGTGTATCAAAATCATCATTTAATTGTACTGCATGAGGGATTGTGTAGGTTTTTAACCTATCATTCTTCTCATCTTATATATCATATGATTGCTGCTTTGACTTATTTGTACGTGGGCAATCAATGATCACTGTCAAAGATAATTTACTCCCACAGTCGATTTCTTTGTGTGAACAATTTTTGCTATCGCAATAAATGTCATTCATTCGCGGCTTATCTAATATCAGCTCGTCTAGCTTCTCATTTGTATTTTTAAAAGAAATTTCATTCAAATTTTTATTTACTATATGTTTGCTATCGTAGTAATTTTCATTCAAACTTGGTTTTTCGCGACGTTTCCTTTCGTAGTAATTTTCATTCATTCGAACCTCATTTTCATCTGACTTTCACAAACTTACGCTCCTATGATGCCTGTCTGGTTTATATACTTTTGACAGCTGTTTGTCGGTGTGGATAACTTTGTGTGCTCTTTAAACTCTTTCTCTTTAGACAATTGTCTCAAGTTTGAGTCATGTCTATATTTTTATCATTTAATTCATTTAAATACCTAACCGGATTTGCATATTCTTTCTATGACCGCATAGGATTTGTATAATTATTACATCTGTTCTCAGAGTTACGTTTCATATTCGTTTTACACTCTGGTGTTTGCGAATTTACTATCTCGATCGGTATAGGCTCTTTATCGCACCAATTGTTACGATCGCTAAAATGCTGTAATTGGTTACGTAACTAATCATTCTATACTTCGATCAGTTGGCTTTATTTATTTGTGTGCTCTTTTCCTGGCACATGTTTTCCTCAATCTCAATCAATTGGTAATAATCCTGAATTGTATTTTTCAATTCCTCTCTTTGTTGCTGCTCCTGCAGGGGACTTACTCTTCTATGATGCATTCCCTGGAGATTTAGGCTATGAGTAGGTAATTTTCTTCCCTCTTCTACGGATTCTGAATTAATTTGCTTCATTTGAATTCTTCTAGTAGTTTCAACATATTTTTCATGCAATAATTCCAGTACTGGCTACTTTTCTTCAAGTCTTAGGCCATGTAGCCCCATGGTTCTCCGGATCACTATCTCTGGCAGCTTGGTATTAAGGCTTAAGCTCCGGTTATTCTTTGTGACTGGAAGTGGTTCGGGTTTTGACTGCGCTTCTTCAAGACTTAGACCATTTAGAACCAGGGGTTTCCTGTTCACTATTTGCGGTTGCTCGGCATTACGTCTTAGGTCCTGGTCCATGCTTCTCAAAGCTTCATCTCTCCACTAGTGATGGATTTTATACTGAAATGTGCGTCATACATTTTGAAATTACAATCATTTTTTATTTGCTCATATCTTTGTTTTTTCAAAATAGTTAAAGATGAACCTTAATCTACAAAAGCTATTTCTTTATGAAGTTTAGCGATCCCTAATATTTCCAACGGGATATAGTACCCAGACACCTTTATATTTATTCTATTTATATTTATATCTGCATTACTTGCTTTAGTGTGAAGTACACAAGTTCCGTACATCTCATGTATAGTTTTATATATATGAGTGTCATTGGGATCTTGTATAGCTTTTATTATCCCAGTTTTGGGACATTTGTAATGGCTCCATAAATACTTGGGCCTAAAAAAGAAAAACGTTTAGTTTCTTTTTCATCATCAATAAAGCATATCTCTTTTGCATTTGCATCATCCTAGTAATTTTCTTCATCAGGATATTCTTCAATTTCTTCTTCATAGAGTAGTTCCTCTTCTTCAGAGTCTTCAGACGGTGCCGCAGGCCATCTCCTTTCATTTTTTCCCAATTGTCATTTCGATGAGGGTTGTCTTTTACTTCATTAATTTTGTGTTTTCTAAGCCTGGGATCTCTAATGGGTGGAGGTGCTCTCTCTGAAGAAGCTCTTGGTTAAGGTGCTCTAATTGGAGAAATAGGTCGGAAATAGTGGTTTTCGCTAGTTCTTTCTTTGGCCCTATCTCCATCATACCATATTTTGCAGTTTCTGTAAGCCTGAGTGACTGGCTCAGCTTACGATTGGCCTGCTATCTGACATGACCTTTTCTTTGAGGTGACGTGAATCTTTTCTCCCGTGAATCTGATCTCCAACCTGCCTGCCCTCTTTCTCTATCTCTACCCCTTCCTAAGTTATTGCCTTGTTCCCGTCTAAGTCCCTCCATTTCCTATTATTATTAAAATTATTAAAACGATTGTAACCCCTTCCACAATCTGGACTGTTCTTTCTCTGCAGTGGCTATACGTTGTAGTGTGTGTCCTGACAATATTACCTTTTTTTTCCTGTTTGTTCCTATATTGATAAGGGCGATTGTAGTCGGGTGAGTGAGCATGTCTTTCTCTCTGAGTGCTTATCAGTTTTACTCTATCCCCTATAGATTTATTCATGCTGAGTTTTTCTGCTAATTCAGCTGCTAACTCTGTAATTGCTTTATTTACACACATAGCTTTATTTAATTAACTTTGTTTTCATAGATCTTTTTGGTAATTTACATTATACCATAGGCATAAAGAAGATTCTTTGTCCTTCCGGATATTATTTAACTCCATATCTGGTCTCTACTTCTTCACAAAAAGAATTAAAATACCTTAGAGCTTGATTTATATGAGTGGTGACTGAAGAGCTTTTGCTCCACTGTATTTTAAACAATTCTTCAAATTGATCATATTTTCTTGTGGAAGTGGCTGGAGCAAGGTTGTCTACCATTGCCATTTTAAAATCAGCAAACGTGGTAGCATTCCTTATTTCTAAAGAATTCTCCAAAACTAATCTAGCAGATGATGATTCAGTGGAACTTACATTGCAACAAGCAATTTCAATACACTAATTTTCCGAAGTGATATGTTCGGATTAGAAATTTCTTTCTAATAGCTTCAACTATGAATGAACCGTCGGCCCTATATAAGTGTTCCCATGGTTTGGCAGACCTTCCAAGGTAGGAATACGGTGTTTGTTGAAAAATAATCTCTGTAGGTTATTAAATGATGAAGCTCCTGCATTGCTTGCATTACTAGTGTTTGTTGGTGTGTTTGTATTACTTATTGTTCCATCACTTTCAGTATCTACTGAACTCCTATTTCCTACTTTAGGAGTCGAAGATGGGCTCAATATATTATCCATGTTTGCTAATGTTTCCTTACTTTCCTCAAAATATTCTCACTATTTACTTTTGTTTGTCTGTTTGTGTTATGTTTCCGCAAAAATTTATTCAAATATCAAAATGTACTCCTTTTATTTTATTTAATAACGTATGTATGATCATACATGTATTTGGCTTAAAATTCTCGATGTTATTTAATTTCAAGTACTCAACAAAATTTCCAAAATTAAATTCAATTAAATCAAATAAATTAAATTTAAAAAATTAAATTTTAAAAATTATAATTTAAAAAGTGCAGTTTAAAAAAAAATCTTGTTATTGTTGAGAAATTGATATAACGGAAATGGGATTTTCGATTTCGCAAAGCTTTTGCCAACTCTTAGTTCCAAACAAGATTTGGAATATCCTGTTGAATTAGTTTTCAATGTTGTTCTTAAATTTGTGTTTTATGGTTTTTCCAAGTTGCGTTATCACCTTAAGACTTGCCAAGGATGTCTCAATATACGTTAAAAACAAGATCTAGGTGCGGCGATACATGTTTGTGTGTGATCAAAAATCAGCCGGCTTTTGATTGCCTATTTCTATATTTTCACATAAATTTTATGACAAACAAAATATAACTTTAAATTGTATTTTTAAAATTTTCGTGTATGTATGTTCACTGTGAACACTTATTTATGTTCAAATTTGTGTATCATACGAAATGCACGAATGTATGTTCTCGGAAAACACTATTTTATCAATTATGAAATTAAATTTCATGCAAATAAACACTATGAGTAAATATACACAAAGAAACTTACTCTTGCAATCTCTGATACCATGGAAATAAATTTCTTAGAAATTACTTTTTTTTTAAATTTTAATCAGCACTCTAGCTATTAAAATTTTATCATATATTTTAAAATCTATTTTATTAATTACACACATATATATATATATATATTATATATATATATATATATATATATATATATATATATAATATATATATATATATATATATATACTATATATATATTATATAATATATATATATAATTTCGGCAAATTTTCTCTTTATATTAAAAATAATTTTTTTTTTCAAATGGTAGTTTTAACTATGCGGAAAAATGATTTTTACTTTGACAAATAAACACTTTTTTTCTACTTTTAGCACTTTAAAATTGAGTAAAATGTGTAAAATGTTTACTGCAAATAATCTTTTAAAATAAATTTTCTTTATCTTTAGAATAGTTTCAAAATTTCATATTTAGGTTTACATACATAGATACATAGTTTTCAAATTTTTACAAAATATTTTAATTGTTATTTACCTTACGGAGTTCTGGCAGCGTTAGTGGAGACGTTTATTACCAAAAAAAGTTATTTTTATTAATTCAAATTTGATTTGTTCTCTCCTCGCCTGTGAACTATTCTTCTGTAACGTTAGTCCAAATGGCAGGTTTCATCTTTCTTCTCCTATGGACAATTCATCTGTAACAGTAATTCCAATGACAGGTTTCTTCTTTCTTCTCCTATGGACTATTCTTCAGTAACATTCTCCCTGTTAGGGCGTCATTTGCTATAGGTGCTGTGGAGCTGCTTACTCGCAGATTTTTAGGCAATTGGATGTGCCCTCCGTTGCAACTGACTCAATTTCGTGAATCTCGTGATTAACACTTAATTTTCCTAATGGTCCAAATAAAGTTTCATTTGGTTAGCATGATGCACAGTCTTACCCAAGGTTTAGGTAGAAGATAATGAAAGACGTCGGTTTCACTATCGCTAATGGTATATTGATTTACACGAGATATGGTGGCTATATTTTCTTGTCTTCTTATAATTTTCAATATTAATAAATGAAGGGCTGATTCAACTCGCTGCCATACCTTTATTTAACAAATAAGCTATTTGCGTCGCTAGCTTCCTATGCTACCTGAATAATAATTCTTAATGTTCTTTGGTTCAAATTTTAAGAGAAAAATAAACTTTCAAGCACGGTATCAATTAATTTAAAATAAAACAAGATCAGTTATTTATATAAGATTAATGCATAATATTAAATCTAAGCTTTCTCCAAACAATCTAAACTTAATCCAAATTAAATCCAAAACCAAATCCAAACCCAAGTGCCTGCTTTATTTTTGAAAGCAGAACAAATCTAAATACATGGCATTCCAAAAAT
>SEYY01023062.1:65000-92148 GCA_009176605.1 Armadillidium nasatum | reverse complement strand
TATATATATATATATATATATATATATATATATTATATATTATATTATTATTTTTAATTAAAATAATTAAAATAATGTAAATAGTAGTGTGCTTAAGTAATTAATGTATAAATAGAATTAACAATAATAATAATTGGCCCAGTTGGAAATGAAAGTTTGATCAAAATAGTTGATATTTGCACTGAGGCCAATTTTGAGTTTAAGGTGTTTGAGGAATCTCTCTATTGGACCCTTTCAAGTGTTATTGAAATTCACAGTCGTAGCAGAGTGTAGTTTCTAAGGAAGGAGAATATACAACACAGTTCGAATGCAGTTTAAAAATTCACAAGATTATCTACACAGTTAATATATGAACTCATATTAACCTTACTACATGCGGAGCTCAATATCTCAATTTATGACTAACAATATCAAGGCTGGCAATCTCTCATTTTCCCCAGCGTTTCTTCTCGATCTTCCAAAGCTTAACACCACCCTCTTATGATCAACTTCTCGGCTCTCTTCCTGAGCCCAAACACTAAAAACTAATACCACCCTTTTGTGGTCTTCTTCATGACGGCTCTCTTCCAGAGCTCAAACTCTAAATATTACCACCACCCTCTTGTGGTCCTCTTCACGGCTCTCTTCTCGAACCCAAACACTGAAAACTAACTACCACCCACTTGTGATTCAGAGTAAAAGCAGAAATGGAAAGACCTGCTGAATAAAAAAGCGGACCACTTTGAGAAATCTCTATTGGAGCCCTTCAAGTATTATTGAAATTTACAGTGGTAGAAGAAGCGTATTTGCTGATAAATGGAGGATAACAAAATAGTTAAAAAAAAAATAGGAAGAAAAGGACAAGGGACCATCCTTCATTTTCAGGGAAAACGGAAGAATAAAAGAAATGGGTTGAAAGAGCAAAAGACTGCTTATTAGCATCAGAAGAGGTAATAAAATTTCCTACATTAGAAATAAAAATGTCGCTACAAGGAGAAGCATATGAAGCTGTTGAAGATTTAGATGGAAACGAACTGAAGACCAAAGAAGGGATAGAGATTTTGATAAAGTTGGAAAATGTATATAAAAAAGATGAAGACAAAATGAAGAATGTTATAAACTTTTTCAGAATAGAAAGAATGAAAGAAGAGAATCTTCTTCATCTTCTCCCAGGAAGGGTTTTCACCCTGTCAATGGAACCAGCATCTTTCTCTATCTGCTCTTAAAAGTCCCTTTCCAAAGCTCTCTAAAACATCCATTATTTGGCTTGTTGGTTTGCTAGTCCTTTAGTTTTATTTAAATTCTCAATTAGGATTTTCACCCTTTCAGTTTGACTAGCATCGGTTTCCATCTAACCTCTAAACACTCTTTCCCAGAGCTCTCCAGAAGTTAATGCTTTTCGGAGCTATGGTTTCCAATGCTGGTCCATGAGTTGTAAGCAGTTAGCAGATTAATCAAAGGACCGGGTTACTAGTCCTGTCGCCCTTGCCTTTGGTTCTCCTCACATGATTCGATGTTAGAAATTATATTTTAAGATACAAAAAATTATACAAAGAATGTGATGCTGTGCGAGGTAGTGAAAAGAGTAAGGAATTAAAAGTGAGTCAATTAATATATGGAGCAAATTTGAAAGAAACAGATTTTCACATCGTTCAAGGAGCTTGTGGTCAAGAAGAATATAAAAATATATATATGAAACAGTTAAAAAGGCTTTGGGATGAATTTTTCATGATGAAGGATGGATAAGTAATAAACGAAAGAACGAGTACAAATGTTTCAAATGTGATAAAGAAGGAAACATAGCTAAGTTTTGTGTAAAAAGATATACTTTCCTATATATGTAAAGAAAAAATTCATATGATAAGTAATTGTCCAAATAATTGGATAAACAGAAATAATTTTAGATTTAATAGAGAAACGCATAATGGTCCAGGTAACTGGAGAAACAGATTCAAATTCAAATATAAAGAAAAAATAAAAGGAAAAGAAAAAGTGATGTGGGTAAATTGCAATCAAGAAAAAAAAAAAAAAGTTCGACACTAAACATAATAAAAGGAATTTTACATATAGGGCGCAATATTGCGTTATCTAGATAATGTAAGAGAAAAATGAATAAATTTAAGGAGTCAAAAAGATTTTATGAAATTTCCTAAATATAATGTAGAAGAAAAATGGATAGATCTAGGAAATCATGGAAAGTTTATGAAAATTCCTGAATCAGAAGAAGTTCTTATCATGCAATTTTAATGACGAACAAGTATTGAAGGAAAAAGTAAAGAAATTCAATAGTTGGAAAGAAGATAAAGCCAAAAAAAAGAAAATTAATATCGACAAAATGGATAGGAACTGAAAAATTAAAGGATAATAAATGAATTTGTAAAGCTAGGCTCGTAGCAAGATATTTTGAAGAGTAGAAATAAGAGTTTTGAAATAAAATTATGGAAACATTAAACAGAAAAGAAAAAATTCAAATATGTAGGAGTTAATATTCAGTAAGTAGAGAAAAAATATCTGTTTAGATCAGAAACATGTAAGAAGTGTTGAACGTCCAGAGACGAAAAGACTTTAAAAGAAGACAGAGAGTTGAACAAGGACAAAATGAATGAATATCGTGTATTAGTTATATAATATTAGAAAAGAAACGAGAAGAGAAGAAAAGTAAAAGTGCTTAATTAAGATTGTACTTTTTAGGACATGTTTAAATTACTTTTATATATATTAGTTGAGAAAAGTAGCTCTACCAAATGAAATTAAAATAATGTAAATAGTAGTGTACTTAATTAATGTATAATAGAATTAACAATATCATTAATTGACCCAGTTGATAATGGAAGCTTGATTAAGATAATTGGTAATGGCATTAAGGCTAGGTTTGTCGATAATTAGTTTAAGTTGTTTGAGAAATCTCTTTAATGGAACCCTTCAAGTATTACTGAAATTAACACTACCCATGAACACCTGACCTCCGATCTTTGTTAATTTCTAACTAGTATGAGAATACAAGGTTGTGTTCTATCCCTCAAAAATGCAATTTCTTTCTCGATCTATCTGACAGAAGTTGAACGCATAAGATCTGTTCGTACAACACGAATACCAATATATATATATATATATATATATATAATATATATATATATATATATATATATATATATATATATATATAACCTATTATATATATAATGCTATATATATATAATATATATATATATATATATTTCCGTAGTACCATAAGGTTATAATAAAGTTCGGTAATTCAACGGGACTTACAAGACGAAATCAAACCTAGCAAAAGCAACTTTTTTCACAGTGTAGTTGTATTTTAAGTCTCATGTATACAATACTAAGCAACTATCTATCTATCTATCTATCTATCTATCTATCTATCTATCTATATATATATATATATATATATATATATATATATATATATATATATATATATATATATATATATATATATATATATATATATATATATATATATATATATATATATAACCTATATTATTATGTTTAATAGTGGTAATAAACAATTATTTAAATATTAAATTCTAAACCAACTTAAAAAAAAAACTCTGTAGACCAATACCTCGAATTATATAGAGCAGCATCAAATATAACTTTCCTAAATATATATTATGGTTTTGGCATAACGTTCGAATTAAATGGCGGCCTTTTAGGGTGGATGCTAGACGAAGCATATATGAATAATAAAAACATAACTTTCCCCTATTATTAGAATAGGATTTTTTATAATTGTGTTCTTTTACACTAAGATCATATTGGTTCTCTCACAAAATCTTTACAGGCTAGGTGTTCCTAGGAGCTTTCAAGGCTTTAAAGCACCCCGGTTCATTGCTCTGTATATAGGTGTTGATTGCTCTTGTATGGAGTACATATGTCATATATAATTGATAATTAATTGGAACATCTTATATATCGATAATAATTCCACTCATGGAGCTCTTCCTGAAAATGTGAAGTCTAGGCCTTTTCTTTTCGTCAATTTACCCGTTTTCAACTGATTCTCTCCGATCTCTTTATAGCCAACGAACGACTGCATCATTATCTTTATACTATCACTATTATAATGAGCACTACTTATCTCTACCATTTTTATACTATCACTTTTATAATGAACGCTACTTATCTTTAACAATATTAATAGCACACTTCCTCCTTTGAGTAGTGCTCCCGTGACTAGCCTTCCATGTAAGATCATTCTTTCTTTCTACAAAATTATGATCTCAAATTAAAATGCTTTCATTCTTTCATGTACTTTACTGGAAAACTCTAAACCAACAACTTTCTTTGACTTACACGCAAATGCTTTGTATCTGAACACACTGATCTTTATAGTAAATGGACCTAATGGGCTTCATGTCCATCCTTTTGGCATATATGAGTCTTATATATATATATATATATATATATATATATATATATATATATATATATATATATATATATATATATATATATATATATATATATATATATATATATTATATATATTATATATTATATATATGCAAAGTGAAAAAAAAAAAATTGAAATACTAACCGTTATAGACAATTTTCGATCAATAATTTTTGCTGTATCGCTCATAATAACGACTTCATGAAGCTCTGCACTACTGTCACCTGTAAAATAAATAGATCCATCATCATAAAACTTTTTTTTAAATAAAAAAAAAAAAACTTTCAAGAATAAATTGATCTATCAGAAAACTTTCAAAAATAAACAGAATTAAAATAAAGCTTTCAAAAACATTACAAAAATAAGAGAGATTCATCATAAAACTTTCAAAAAACCTTTCAAAAATAAATAAATCCGTCTGAAAAGTTTCAAAATAAAAATTATAAAAAATAAATAGATTCATCAGAAAAGTTTCAAAACTTTCAAAAAGCTTCCAAAATAAATAGAATTATCATAAAACTTTCAATAATAAATAGATCTATCATAAAACTTTGAAATCGTTTTTTTTAAAATATATCCATCATAAAACTTTCAAACACCTTTCGAAAATAATTAGATATATATATATATATATATATATATATATATATATATATATATATATATATATTATATATATATATATATATATATATATATATATTATATATATATATATATATATATATATAATATATAAATATATATAAAAAATAGTTTTCCAAACTTAATTAGAATTGAAAAATATTTATATATTATAATATTTTTATATTATATATCATTACAATTCATAATTAGGTTCAATTATAAAATATTTTATAATATTCTATATTTAACAAAATATTTTATAATATTCCATATTTACTAACCATTATTAACAGAACTTTTACTGCTGTTCGCCCACCCATCAAAAGCTTGCCAAACCTTCTCCAAAACTGATCCTTGGTCATGTTCTTCAATTCCTTCTTCACTACCCTAAAAAAATATGTATTAAATTATATTTTGTCATAACTTCAACATACTTCTTCAGTAGTTTTAGTTTAGAATTTTGTGTAGAAAATGGTCGAGGTCTTAGTTCTCTTTGTCAAATGGTACTCTACTTATGAAGAAAAAAATAAATAAAAAAAATAAAATTAAAAAAAAATAAAAAATTAAATAAATAAAAAAAAAAAAAAAAAAAAAAATTATATATACAATATATTAAAAAGAGAATTATTACTATTATTATTATTATTATTATAATTAGCTTATTGTTAATGTTGGGGTTAATCATTATTGTTACCATTATTAGCTACTATTAAATTATTATTATTATTATTTTATTATTATTATTATTATTATTATTATTATTATTATTATTATTAAAAAAAAAAAAACTACCTACCTGATCTACCCCAACATGAAGTAATCTCTCAGGAGTTGGAAGTTCAAGTGCCTTTGGTGAGGTATTATCCATCGAGGGCGATGGTGATGGCAAAGCAGCGCTTACATCCACTTCTATAGGGGATCCTGAACGTTAATTTAGTCTTTTATAAGTTATTTTGTCCAATGGCTGCGCTTATCATTCATATTTTAAATGTAAAATTAAATTCCTTATTTGCGATTAGTTAATATATATATATATATATATATATATATATATATATATATATATAATATATATATATATATATATATATATATATATATATATATATATATATATATATATATATATTATATATATTACCCAATGTAATAAGATCCATCATTGAAAGAGGTGACTGAGGTGAAAAGTGCCTGCCTTGTTGGTTTCCGGAATCAATGGATTGAATTCTAGTAATACGAGGCTCAACCACCTAAAAATAAATTGTTCGTCAGAAAACAAAACAAAAAAAGAAGATTGCAACTAATTTTATTATTATTATTATATTATTTGTTTTCTTATTAGACAGATAAACTGATGAGTTCCTTCCTAATAAGTAATATAACTTCATTACATTTAAATTTTTGTTGATATATATATATATATATATATATATATATATATATATATATATATATATATATATATATATATATATATATATATATATATATATATATATATATATGGTGTTACTGCTACACAGTAGCATTTAAAAATTTTCGTTAGGATGATACTACAATACTCATCACAAAAATAATACCCGTTACTTAAAAGTAGAAACATTCAAAGCATCACTATATATATATATATATATATATATATATATATATATATATATATATATATATATATATATATATATATATATATATATATATATATATATATATATATATATATATATATATAATGTACATACACGGGTCTCTACTGATGAAGTTTTAAGCTGACGATCTATTTGACCTTGAGGTGAGTGAGATGTCACAATGCGAGCTTCTTGAACCTTTGCTTTCTCTAATTTTACTACAGCAGTTGAGCTCACTAAAGATTCTTTAGCTTCTAAATGAAACGATGGAAATTTTTGTTATGTAATCATATGATTAAAAGTTTAGTATATATATATATATATATATATATATATATATATATATATATATATATATATATATATATATATATATATATATATTATATATATATATATATTGAATATTTTCTATACCGGGTGCTTCATAAAAGACGCAACAGGAAAGAGAAGGGAGTAAAATTTAAATTACAAGCACAATTTTTGCTATATTATTAGCTAGGTGGAAGCACTGTAATCAAAGTCAAAGTTAGGAACCACTGGAGCGTTCATTGTTGTTGTTGTTGTTGTTAGCAAAGTCGTTTTCTAAAGACGAAAGCGTATTTATTGTTGATATGTATTTTCATTATAAATTAGACAAACGTGTCATAAGTGAAATTGAATTGAAATTTCGTCAGTCAGCAGCTCCAAATAAGTTGACAGTATTACGTTTGATTGAAAATTTTCGAAACACAGTCTCTATAAGATTGAGACAGCTCAAGCCAGCCATCTCCATTAACCGTCAACATTCTTGATGATGTGTAGAGTGTTCAATCGCTTACAAAGAAATCATTTAGATAGTTATCATCATAGGTTGACTGTCAACATTTATTGTTTTGAGTGTTACAAAGGAGTTAGAATTGCACCCCTATCAAACTGGAGTCATCCATAAAATAAAGAACCGAACTCTGAAAAACGTACTTTGGTTCATTTCTTTCCCCCCCCCCCATGCAAATGGAGTAATGGCATTAGATGATATATAAATATATGTCGCTTTTGTCACTTTCTCTTCATAAGCATCTTTTGCTAAGTTTAAATACATATATACAATTGAAGGTTACATGTCCTTTTCGAAACACCCGTTACACTATCAATAAAAAAAATAAAAAAAAATTATATAAGCTTGCACAAAAATAAGAAAGACTCAACCCAATTTTTCCTGTCTCTTAACTTTTTTTCACCAAAATCTCTTAACCTGTTCTACAATAACACAAAAGTATCTAAATTAAATTAGTTCTACCACACCTGAAGCACACAGGCGAACAGGGGATATCTCTTCATGCAAAGAATTGCTTCGATCCTGGGCCCCAATAGGTCGAAAGATGTATTCTGAAGATTTATATATATATAATATATACAAACTATATTTAAAATATGTACGGAATGGTGTAAATTTTATCACCAATTTTTTAATATAAAAATTTAGCAATTGTAATTTATAATTATTGCAAAATTTAGAAATTATGTTAATAATTTACACTTAATTTGGAATTTTTTTTTCACCTTTTAGAAGATACTTTTTAAAAATTTAATTAAATTATTTAATTATATATTTATTCAATTATTATTATTATTTTAATTTAAGCATTATTGAGGGGGAGGGCGTGGGGTAGGGAGGTTAAAAATAGTAATCTAATGACAATAATTCTTACTTGATGGAGTTTCTTCTTCACACGTTTTCAGTGATTCTTTACCCTGCTGATATATATATATATATATATATATATATATATATATATATATATATATATATATATATATATATATATATATATATATATATATATATATATATATATATATATATAACTTTATTTCTGCATGCAATACAAAATATAATATAAACTGTTTGAAAACTAAATATACAAAATAAATATAGAAAAATTGCTTGAAAAAATATATATAAATAAGTTTTTATTTTTGTCAGTAATACAAAAGAAGAAGAAGAAAAAAAATAATTTTTCCAAAATAATCAAAGAAGATGCATGATGAATGGAATAAAAAAAGATGAATTGGAAAATAAATCCAACAATTATCCAACTCTGATTCCACAAAAAAGATATATTTTTTTTCAATTTTTAATATATATATATATATATATATACAGTGGAACTCCAATATTCGTCATTAATCCGTTCCTGAGGGGATGACGAATATCGAAAAAGACGAATATCGAATAATTTTTTCCCATAGGAATTAACTAAAAATGGATTAATTCGTTCCCAGCCTCGAATTTTGCCTATCTATTCTTTAACAAAAAAAAAAAAAATTTCAATCTAGAATCGATCTCCGAAATCATTTCAAACACTGTACAATTTAACTACAGTACATATTAAACAGCGTACTGCCATAAATAATACGTAATACGCACTGTGTAGGTCTACATAAACGCTAAACATAAATAAAATTTTAAAAAGAAATTTACCTTTTGGATGAGAAAAACAATGATTGTTATTAAGAGTTTTTATTTTAAGGTTATAGGCTTTCGTAGGTAGGACGAATATTGATATTTCGACGAATATCGGAAAAAAAATTACAGGGCGAATATCGGAAAAGACGAATACTGGAGGGGACGAATATTGGAGTTCCACTGTATATATATATATATATATATATATATATATATATATATATATATATATATATATATATATATATATATATATATATATATATATATATAATATATATATATATATATATATATAAAAAAAAAAAAAAAAAAAAAAAAAAAAAAAAAAAAAATATATATATATATATATATATATATATATATATATATATATATATATATATATATATATATATATATATATATATATATATATATATATATATATATATATATATATATATATATAAAAGTGCTTTTAATAATAATAAAAATATATATTTAGACAACAGTTTTGTATTATTACAAGCAAGAAACGAAATCAGTCATACAATTGAATCAATTTACAAGAGGGTATTTATATACATAAAAAAAGTTACCTGGTCATGTATTTGAGAGAGAGATACTGGAGTAGGCATGCAAGAGCTTTCCAGAGATATATCTGAAGCCGTTAGGTGCAGAGGAAATTGTTCAAACTGTTAATGATTAAGACGACAGATATACCATGCGTTAACGTTGTTATGAAGGTTAGTTAGGGTACAATAAATAAACATGTATAGACAGGAAAGAACAGACAGAGAAGGGTTAAAGAAGAAGAAACTAAAAAACTGTAAAACTATGGTTATATTACATATGGTACAATTACCCTGTTAAATATATACAAAGAAAACAGCAAAATAAAAGAAAATAAAGCAAAGCGAACTAGTTTTATTAAAAAAAAAAAATAGCAATAGAGAGAAAAGAAGTAAATCATAATCGACAAGAATAACCCCCTTTCATTATAAAATTCTTTACTAAAATAGCCTATATAAAAATAAAAATAGGTCAGAAACATAATAAAGCAGTAGAGGAGAAGCTCACTAACTAGAAAAAAAAAGATGAAAACAATCCAAACCTATTAATAAAAATTAATCTAATAAATTACCTAGATTATCTCGATTACTGTCTTCTAAGCTGATAATATTTAATAATATTAATTCAAAACATGATTAACCCCAATATTATTTAAATGGGTAAGACATTCCGGTATAACATTATATTTTTATGACCTGTTAAGTCTACTTAGTTCATGTTATTCTATAATTGAAAAAAAAATAAAAAAATATAAAATAAATAAAATAATATAAAAGTAGAAATAACATAAATTACGAAGGGATATTTATCAGAAATAAAAATACATTTAAGGGTTTTGGATTTAAATTAAAATAACATGATTTTACATATACATATATACCAAATACATATACACATAATATAAAAGTCTTGTCATTTATATACAACACGAGTCTGACACACATTCAGATTAAAATACATGAGTATTGACTGAAGAGATGATTTGAACTACATTTTTCCAACCGCAAATAAAAATTTAAAAAATAAAACAAAAAACAAAACAAAAATTTACATCGTACGGCAACTCTATTTTATTAATCTTCAGTAAATAATTATCATCTAAAAAATATGGAAATTAAACATTATTTTCGACATCTACAGATATGAGGAGGTGCAACCCCGGCAACATCAGAGGATTCAAGTTCTAAAGATGTCATGATGACTCAAAAAATAAATAAAAAAATTATAAAATTATAATCTCACAAGTGTTTGTATTAAAAATCTGAAAATAAAAGAAAATTTTAAAGGTATGAAGCCTTTTCATTAGAATATTTGAGATATCGGATGTTAATTAGTCAGATAATAATTACCAGTCAACTTCGTCAATTAATGAAGAACGATTATATTATATATATATATATATATATATATATATATATATATATATATATATATATATATATATATATATATATATATATATATATATATATATATATATATATATATATATATATATATATATTTAAAATGGCTAGTAACATAATCTGGAACTTCAAAATAAAATATGTAGAAAGCAGTGATATTTAAAAAAATAAAAAGTATTTAATTAAATTCTATAATTAAATGGCTTTAAAACCCCCCAAAGGGAGTGATTCTTTAAATATAAAAACGTTTTGTGGACATGACTATAACAACTTCATTCAGTTTAAAGTCCACGCAATGTCCTAACAAACTGTGTGTGTGTGTGTATGTACGTATGTGTGTGTGTGTGATTTTTAATTATTAATTCTTACATGTTTATTCTACTTATTTATTTGAACTAAGTTGTTCTGTGTTTAATATAAAATATGATAAATATTATGGTACAATACACTGAAATTATAACAAAAGTTCATCTTTATGAATACTGCAAAAAAATAATAAATAAAATTAACTAAAAATAAGATAAAATAAAATCAATATATAAAAAAATATAAAACTTAATAAAAATATTCACATAAAAAAAAAAATATATATATATATATTATATATATATATATATATATATATATATATATATATATATATATATATATATATATATATATATATATATATATATATATATTTATTATATTTTTTTTTTTTTTTTTTTTTTTTTTTTTTTTTTTTTTTATTTTTTTTTTATGTGAATATTTTTATTAAGTTTTATATTTTTTTATATATTGATTTTATTTTATCTTATTTTTAGTTAATTTTATTTATTATTTTTTTGCAGTATTCATAAAGATGAACTTTTGATATAATTTCAGTGTATTGTACCATAATATTTATCATATTTTATATTAAACACAGAACAACTTAGTTCAAATAAATAAGTAGAATAAACATGTAAGAATTAATAATTAAAAATCACACACACACACATACGTACATACACACACACACACACACACACAGTTTGTTAGGACATTGCGTGGACTTTAAACTGAATGAAGTTGTTATAGTCATGTCCACAAAACGTTTTTATATTTAAAGAATCACTCCCTTTGGGGGGGTTTTAAAGCCATTTAATTATAGAATTTAATTAAAATACTTTTTTTTTTTTTAAATATCACTGCTTTCTACATATTTTATTTTGAAGTTCCAGATTATGTTACTAGCCATTTTAAAATTATTAATATATATATATATATATATATAATTATATATATATATATATATATATATATATATATATATATATATATATATATTATATATATATATATATATATATATATATATATATATATATATAATCGTTCTTCATTAATTGACGAAGTTGACTGGTAATTATTATCTGACTAATTAACATCCGATATCTCAAATATTCTAATGAAAAGGCTTCATACCTTTAAAATTTTCTTTTATTTTCAGATTTTTAATACAAACACTTGTGAGATTATAATTTTATAATTTTTTTATTTATTTTTTGAGTCATCATGACATCTTTAGAACTTGATTCCTTTGACGTTGCCGGGGTTGCACCTCCTCATGTCTGTAGATGTCGAAAATAATGTTTAATTTCCATATTTTTTAGATGATAATTATTTACTGAAGATTAATAAAATAAAGTTGCCGTACGATGTAAATTTTTGTTTTATTTTTTAAATTTTTATTTGCGGTTGGAAAAATATAGTTCAAATCATCTCTTCAGTCAAGACTCATGTATTTTAATCTGAATGTGTGTCAGACTCGTGTTGTATATAAATGACAAGACTTTTATATTATGTGTATATGTATTTGGTATATATGTATATGTAAAAATCATGTAATTTTAATTTAAAACCAAAACCCTTAAATGTATTTTTATTTCTGATAAATATCCCTTCGTAATTTATGTTATTTCTACTTTTATATTATTTTGTTTATTTTATATTTTTTTATTTTTTTTTTCAATTATAGAATAACATGAACTAAGTAGACTTAACAGGTCATAAAAATATAATGTTATACCGGAATGTCTTACCCATTTAAATAATGTTGGGGTTAATCATGTTTTGAATTAATATTATTAAATATTATCAGCTTAGAAGACAGTAATCGAGATAATCTAGGTAATTTATTAGATTAATTTTTATTAATAGGTTTGGATTGTTTTCATCTTTTTTTTCTAGTTAGTGAGCTTCTCCTCTACTGCTTTATTATGTTTCTGACCTATTTTAATTTTTATATAGGCTATTTTAGTAAAGAATTTTATAATGAAAGGGGTTATTCTTGTCGATTATTTTGGTTTACTTCTTTTCTCTCTATTGCTATTTTTTTTTTTTTAATAAAACTAGTTCGCTTTGCTTTATTTTCTTTTATTTTGCTGTTTTCTTTGTATATATTTAACAGGGTAATTGTTCCATATGTAATATAACCATAGTTTTACAGTTTTTTAGTTTCTTCTTCTTTAACCCTTCTCTGTCTGTTCTTTCCTGTCTATACATGTTTATTTATTGTACCCTAACTAACCTTCATAACAACGTTAACGCATGGTATATCTGTCGTCTTAATCATTAACAGTTTGAACAATTTCCTCTGCACCTAACGGCTTCAGATATATCTCTGGAAAGCTCTTGCATGCCTACTCCAGTATCTCTCTCTCAAATACATGACCAGGTAACTTTTTTTATGTATATAAATACCCTCTTGTAAATTGATTCAATTGTATGACTGATTTCGTTTCTTGCTTGTAATAATACAAAACTGTTGTCTAAATATATATTTTTATTATTATTAAAAGCACTTATATATATATATATATATATATATATATATATATATATATATATATATATATATATATATATATATATATATATATATATATATATATATATATATATATATATTATATTTTTTTTTTTTTTTTTTTTTTTTTATTATTTTATTTATTAATATTATATTATATATATATATATATATATATATATATATATATATATATATATATATATATATATATATATATATATATATATATATATATATATATATATATTAAAAATTGAAAAAAATATATCTTTTTTGTGGAATCAGAGTTGGATAATTGTTGGATTTATTTTCCAATTCATCTTTTTTTATTCCATTCATCATGCATCTTCTTTGATTATTTTGGAAAAATTATTTTTTTCTTCTTCTTCTTTTGTATTAATGACAAAAATAAAAACTTATTTTATATTTTTTTTTTCAAGCAATTTTTCTATATTTATTTTGTATATTTAGTTTTCAAACAGTTTATATTATATTTGTATTGCATGCAGAAATAAAAAGTTATATATATATATATATATATATATATATATATATATATATATATATATATATATATATATATATATATATATATATATATATATATATATATATATATATATCAGCAGGGTAAAGAATCACTGAAAACGTGTGAAGAAGAAACTCCATCAAGTAAGAATTATTGTCATTAGATTACTATTTTTAACCTCCCTACCCCACGCCCTCCCCCTCAATAATGCTTAAATTAAAATAATAATAATAATTGAATAAATATATAATTAAATAATTTAATTAAATTTTTAAAAAGTATCTTCTAAAAGGTGAAAAAAAAATTCCAAATTAAGTGTAAATTATTAACATAATTTCTAAATTTTGCAATAATTATAAATTGCAATTGCTAAATTTTTATATTAAAAAATTGGTGATAAAATTTACACCATTCCGTACATATTTTAAATATAGTTTGTATATATTATATATATATAAATCTTCAGAATACATCTTTCGACCTATTGGGGCCCAGGATCGAAGCAATTCTTTGCATGAAGAGATATCCCCTGTTCGCCTGTGTGCTTCAGGTGTGGTAGAACTAATTTAATTTAGATACTTTTGTGTTATTGTAGAACAGGTTAAGAGATTTTGGTGAAAAAAAGTTAAGAGACAGGAAAAATTGGTTTGAGTCTTTCTTATTTTTGTGCAAGCTTATATAATTTTTTTTTATTTTTTTTATTAATAGTGTAACGGGTGTTTCGAAAAGGACATGTAACCTTCAATTGTATATATGTATTTAAACTTAGCAAAATATGCTTATGAAAAGAAAGTGACAAAAGCGACATATATTTATATATCATCTAATGCCATTACTCCATTTGCATGGGGGGGGGGGAGGGAAAGAAATGAACCAAAGTACGTTTTTCAGAGTTTGGTTCTTTTATTTTAGGGATGGCTCCAGTTTGATAGGGGTGCAATTCTAACTCCTTTATAACACTCAAAACAATAAATGTTGACAGTCAACCTATGATGATAACTATCTAAATGATTTCTTTGTAAGCGATTGAACACTCTACACATCATCAAGAATGTTGACGGTTAATGGAGATGGCTGGCTTGAGCTGTCTCAATCTTATAGAGACTGTGTTTCGAAAATTTTCAATCAAACGTAATACTGTCAACTTATTTTGGAGCTGCTGACTGACGAAATTTCAATTCAATTTCACTTATGACACGTTTGTCTAATTTATAATGAAAATACATATCAACAATAAATACGCTTTCGTCTTTAGAAAACGACTTTGCTAACAACAACAACAACAACAATAACAATGAACGCTCCAGTGGTTCCTAACTTTGACTTTGATTACAGTGCTTCCACCTAGCAAATAATATAGCAAAAATTGTGCTTGAAATTTAAATTTTCTTCTCTTTCCTGTTGCGTCTTTTATGAAGCACCCGGTATAGAAAATATTCATATATATAATAATATATATATATATATATATATATATATATATATATATATATATATATATATATATATATATATATATATATATATATATATATATATATATACAACTAAACTTTTAATCATATGATTACATAACAAAAATTTCCATCGTTTCATTTAGAAGCTAAAGAATCTTTAGTGAGTTCAACTGCTGTAGTAAAATTAGAGAAAGCAAAGGTTCAAGAAGCTCGCATTGTGACATCTCACTCACCTCAAGGTCAAATAGATCATCAGCTTAAAACTTCATCAGTAGAGACCCGTGTATGTACATTATATATATATATATATATATATATATATATATATATATATATATATATATATATATATATATATATATATATATATATATATATATATATATATATATATATAGTGATGCTTTGAATGTTTCTACTTTTAAGTAACTGGTATTATTTTTGTGATGAGTATTGTAGTATCCTAACGAAAATCTTTAAATGCTACTGTGAAGCAGTAACACACACATATATATATATATATATATATATATATATATATATATATATATATATATATATATATATATATATATATATATATATATATATATATATATATATATATATATATATATATATATATATATATATATATATATATATATATATATATATATATATATATATATATATATATATATATATATATATATATATATAATAAAATAAATTTTAAGTATAATTACTTAATTACTTATTAGGAACTTCATCATTTATCTGTCTAATAAGAAAACAAAATAATAATAATAATAAAATTAGTTGCAATCTTCTTTTTTTGTTTTGTTTTCTGACGAACAATTTATTTTTAGGTGGTTGAGCCTCGTATTACTAGAATTCAATCCATTGATTCCGGAAACCAACAAGGCAGGCACTTTTCACCTCAGTCACCTCTTTCAATGATGGATCTTATTTACATTGGGTATATATATATATATATATATATATATATATATATATATATATATATATATATATATATATATATATATATATATATATATATATATATATATATATATATATATATTAAACTAATCGCAAATAAGGAACTTAATTTTACATTTAAAATATGAATGATAAGCGCAGCCATTGGACAAAATAACTTATAAAAGACTAAATTAACGTTCAGGATCCCCTATAGAAGTGGATGTAAGCGCTGCTTTGCCATCACCATCGCCCTCGATGGATAATACCTCGCCAAAGGCACTTGAACTTCCAACTCCTGAGAGATTACTTCATGTTGGGGTAGATCAGGTAGGTAGTTTTTTTTTTTAATAATAATAATAATAATAATAATAATAATAATAATAATATAATAATAGGCCTAAATGTTAATGAGAGCTAATTATAATAATAATAATAATAATAGTAATAATTCTCTTTTTAATATATTGTATATATAATGTTTGCATTTTTGCAAGGTTTTTATTTATTTAATTTTTTATTTTTTTTTAATTTATTTTTTATTTATTTTTTTCTTCATAAGTAGAGTACCATTTGACAAAGAGAACTAAGACCTCGACCATTTTCTACACAAAATTCTAAACTAAAACTACTGAAGAAGTATGTTGAAAGTTATGACAAAATTATAATTTAATACATATTTTTTTAGGGTAGTGAAGAAGGAATTGAAGAACATGACCAAGGATCAGTTTTGGAGAAGGTTTGGCAAGCTTTTGATGGGTGGGCCAACAGCAGTAAAAGTTCTGTTAATAATGGTTAGTAAATATGGAATATTATAAAATATTTTGTTAAATATAGAATATTATAAAATATTTTATAATTGAACCTAATTATGAATTGTAATGATATATAATATAAAAATATTATAATATATAAATATTTTTCAATTCTAATTAAGTTTGGAATACTATTTATATATATATATATATATATATATATATATATATATATATATATATATATATATATATATATATATATATATATATATATATATATATATATATATATATATATATAATCTAATTTTCGAAAGGTGTTTGAAAGTTTTATGATGGATATATTTTAAAAAAAACTATTTCAAAGTTTTATGATAGATCTATTTATTATTGAAAGTTTTATGATAATTCTAATTATTTTCGAAGCTTTTTGAAAGTTTTCAAACTTTTCTTATGAATCTATTTATTTTTTATAATTTTTTTAAAAAAAATTTCAGACGGATTTATTTATTTTTGAAAGGTTTTTTGAAAGTTTTATGATGAATCTCTCTTATTTTCGTAATGTTTTTGAAAGCTTTATTTTAATTCTGTTTATTTTTGAAAGATTTTTGAAAGTTTTCTGATAGATCAATTTATTCTTGAAAGTTTTTTTTTTTCTTTTTTTTTAAAAGTTTTATGATGATGGATCTATTTATTTTACAGGTGACAGTAGCGCAGAGCTTCATGAAGTCGTTATTATGAGCGATACAGCAAAAATTATTGATCGAAAATTGTCTATAACGGTTAGTATTTCATTTCTTTTTTTTTCACTTTGCATATATATATATATATATATATATATATATATATATATATATATATATATATATATATATATATATATATATATATATATATATATATATATATATATATATATATATATATATATGACTCATATATGCCAAAAGGATGGACATGAAGCCCATTAGGTCCATTTACTATAAAGATCAGTGTGTTCAGATACAAAGCATTTGCGTGTAAGTCAAAGAAAGTTGTTGGTTTAGAGTTTTCCAGTAAAGTACATGAAAGAATGAATTTAGCATTTTAATTTGAGATCATAATTTTGTAGAAAGAATGAATGATCTTACATGGAAGGCTAGTCACGGGAACACTACTCAAAGGAGGAAGTGTGCCATTAATATTGTTAGAGATAAGTAGCGTTCATTATAAAAGTGATAGTATAAAAATGGTAGAGATAAGTACTTCTCATTATAATAGTGATAGTATAAAGATAATGATGCAGTCGTTCATTGGCTATAAAGAGATCGGAGAGAATCAGTTGAAAACGGGTAAATTGACGAAAAGAAAAGGACTAGACTTCACATTTTCAGGAAGAGCTCCATGAGTGGAATTATTATCGATATATAAGATGTTCCAATTAATTATCAATTATATATGACATGTACTCCATACAAGAGCAATCAACACCTATATACAGAGCAATGAACCGGGGTGCTTTAAAGCCTTGAAAGCTCCTAGGAACACCTAGCCTGTAAAGATTTTGTGAGAGAACCAATATGATCTTAGTGTAAAAGAACACAATTATAAAAAATCCTATTCTAATAATAGGGGAAAGTTATGTTTTTATTATTCATATATACTTCGTCTAGCATCCACGCTAAAAGGTCGCCATTTAATTCGAACGTTATGCCAAAACCATAATATATATTTAGGAAAGTTATATTTGATGCTGCTCTATATAATTCGAGGTATTGGTCTACAGAGTTTTTTTTTTAAGTTGGTTTAGAATTTAATACTTAAATAATTGTTTATCACCACTATTAAACATATATATATATATATATATATATATATATATATATATATATATATATTATATATATATATATATATATATATATATATATATATATAATTATATATAATATAAATAGATAGTTGCTTAGTATTGTATACATGAGACTTAAAATACAACTACACTGTGAAAAAAGTTGCTTTTGCTAGGTTTGATTTCGTCTTGTAAGTCCCGTTGAATTACCGAACTTTATTATAACCTTATGGTACTACGGAAATATATATATATATGCATTCGGTTGGTACGTGTACGAACAGATCTTATGCGTTCAACTTCTGTCAGATAGATCGAGAAAGAAATTGCATTTTTGAGGGATAGAACACAACCTTGTATTCTCATACTAGTTAGAAATTAACAAAGATCGGAGGTCAGGTGTTCATGGGTAGTGTTAATTTCAGTAATACTTGAAGGGTTCCATTAAAGAGATTTCTCAAACAACTTAAGCTAATTATCGACAAACCTAGCCTTAATGCCATTACCAATTATCTTAATCAAGCTTCCATTATCAACTGGGTCAATTAATGATATTGTTAATTCTATTATACATTAATTAAGTACACTACTATTTACATTATTTTAATTTCATTTGGTAGAGCTACTTTTCTCAACTAATATATATAAAAGTAATTTAAACATGTCCTAAAAAGTACAATCTTAATTAAGCACTTTTACTTTTCTTCTCTTCTCGTTTCTTTTCTAACATTATATAACTAATACACGAAATTCATTCATTTTGTCGTTGTTCAACTCTGTCTTCTTTAAAAGTCTTTTCGTCTCTGGACGTTCAACACTTCTTACATGTTTCTGATCTAAACAGATATTTTTTTTTTCTCTACTTACTGAATATTAACTCCTACATATTTGAATTTTTTCTTTTCTGTTTAATGTTTCCATAATTTTATTTCAAAACTCTTATTTCTACTCTTCAAAATATCTTGCTACGAGCCTAGCTTTACAAGATTCCTTTATTGTCCTTCAATTTTTCAGTTCCTATCCATTTTGTCGATATTTAATTTTTTTTTTTTTGGCTTTATCTTCTTTCCAACTATTGAATTTCTTTAATTTTTCAAAGTCAAAATTTCAGTCATATATATATATATATATATATATATATATATATATATATATATATATATATATATATATATATATATATATATATATATATATAATATATATATATATATATATATATATATATATATATATATATATATATACTATATATATATATATATATATATATATATATATATATATATATATATATATATATATATATATATATATATATATATATATATATATATATATATATATATATATATATATATATATATATATTATATATATATATTAAATATATATAAATTATATAATTTATAAATTTATTATATATATTATTTATATATATATATATATATATATATATATATATATATATATATATATATATATATATATATATATATATATATATATATATATATATATATATATATATATATATATATATATATATATATATATATATATATATATATATATATATATTATTATTATTATTATTATTATTATTATTATTATTATTATTATTATTGAAGGAAGGCACCAAATACGCAAAGGCAGACCGTGTTCGACAGCCTCAACCTCAGTTATCTGTTGAAGAACCCTCAGATAATTCAAATACCATAACTGGATCGACAAATTCTAGTAAGTTAAATTTTATAAATGGTTTTTTTTTGGGGGGGGGGGGAGTGGAAGATAATTCCGTATTTGCTTTTTTTATTTTTATTTAAATTGCAATTGTTCCTTGTTTTTAATTTGCTGTTGTTATTTGACTATCTTATTTTCTGCTAGATTCTGAATGAGTGATTTATTTGTTTTCAGTACTTTTACGGATATTTTTTTTAGGTATTTTTGGTACACTTTATTTCTTTTGTTGTACACTTTACGAATGTAAGTCGAGTAGGAGTATTATTCTCTTGTACTAAACATTTCAATATTTCTGTCTATATTTTATTTTTTTAATTACTGTCCATTCCAAGCCAAATTTTCATCTCAATTTCTCACAAATTCTTGTTAAAAATTAGTTGTAAATTTTAGAAAAGGAAAATCTACTTTTTATATTCTGTTTATTTACTGCAATATAATAACAAGTGTTCAATTTTTCACAGTATTTAATTTTACTGAAGATGAAGAATTTTAATTAGTGAGAATAATCTTCTTGATAATTCTATTCAAAAGAAATAGAATAAGTATTTTAGAATATAGTTGATTGAACGAATTTTTCACAATGTTAATACATATGAGGATGTTTTAACACAATTTTCATAATTTTACAATATTACTCTTCATCAAAAGGTAACATGAACTCTGAGTAAGTCTGTACAAAAGTAACATCCAATAAGCTTCTTGATATTTGCATGTTTTTCTCTGAACGCTTTTGTTCCAACACCTAAAATTGAGAAGTGAAAACACATGACTATATGTAGCTTATGATTGTTATTGATTTGATTTCATAATTTTTCCCCCCACTTTAATAATACATACAATAACGTTTTATTTTTGATGGGTATTCATTTACAGTATGTTGCTACTTTATTCATCTTAGTTACTTACCATTATTTATTATTTCTGTTTTTCTTTCTCCGCTTTCCTCAATGTTTCTATTTTTCTTATAAATAAGCTTATTATTTACAAATTCTTATCTCAGCCTGTAGAATATTATATAACATATTTTTATTATTAAATGTTTGTTTGGTTTCCTTGTAGTATCGATTTTTCACTCCCCCACAAATTCTAAAATTCCCATATATATATATATATATATATATATATATATATATATATATATATATATATATATATAATATATATATATATATATATATATATATATATATATATATATATATATATTTACTTTTACTTTTTAGTAACAACGTTTATTATTATTTTTATTATTATTATTATTATTATTATTATTATTATTATTATTATTATTATATTGCTGTAAGTTTAATTATTATTATTATTATTACTGCTGTAAGTTTATTATTATTATTATTATTATTATTATATATTACTGCTGAAAGTTAAATTATTATTATTATAAGTTGGATTCGTTGCCATGACAACTTTTGTTGTAAACAGGTTTCGTTTATTATTTTTAGTGCCACATAGCAACGACTATTTCATAAATTTTTCAAGTCTTTTATTATTACTAATGGCGATGGAGAACTTTACAATTGAAGATGATGTTCTTGATAATTTTACTGAAAAGATATATAATACTTATTTGCGGATTCAGTTAGTTGAATCTCTTATGCCTTCAAAAACATCGAAAGAACTTGACAACGTTACGGATTTTAGTCCGGATGTTCTTAAGGAATTATCTCTACGGAAGCTTCACAACGACGTAATATTTACGTTGAGATCGCTTTCCGATCTTTCTAAGGGTTTAAAGACTGATAAGTCATACGAAAAATTTTATGAAGTTGTTGAGGCTGCTAAGGAAAATCAGAGGAAAAAAGCGGAATTTATTGCCATGTATGGCGCCCAAAAATGGAAAGCAAAACAGGCAAAGAAAACCAACAGGGTTTTGGTTCTAAATAGAGAGTATGATATCTACCAGGAAGAAACTCGCAGAATTCTCCAGGAGAGGGAAGCAGAAATCTCACAAGCAGAGGAGAAGCTACAGAAAACTATAAAGAACTCACCTGAATGGGTGTCCAAAGAAAAAATGACATCAAAAGTTCAAATGGAAGACTTGTATCTTCGATTGAAGAAAGAAGAGGAAGCCGTAAAAGAAAAAATTTCCTCTCTCAGGAGTAAAGAGCCGCGCGAATTACGATCGCATTCGACTTTTGTTTCATTCCTCACTTTCACCATTGAGGAAAAACAAAATGTTCTTGAAGAATGGAAGGAAAAGAGTGAGGAAGCTTTTGATATTGAGCGCCAAATATTGGAACAACTCAATCAGAGGTTAAAAGACGGTCAAAAGGCATTAAACGATCTAGAGAATCGAATAAAAGAACACGAAGAAGTTGTCAACGAGTACCAACAAAAGAAAGAAGAAGAACTAGACGCGAAAAGAGAAGGAAGAGAAAGTTAGCCAAGCCGCTTTGTGTATTCAATCATGGTGGAGAGGATGGCTAGTTAGAAGAAGTTTGGTGTCTGGTGGACTCAAAAAGTTGAAAATTAAAAAAACAAGCAAATCGAAATAAATCTATGATTATTATTATTAATATTATTATTATTATTATTATTATTATTATTATTATTATTTTTATTATTACATTTTATTTTATTAACCCTTGGTTGCTCGAAAAAAAATCTTTATTTGGTAATTGTTAGTTTTAAAGCACTACCAATGATATTATTATTATTATTATTATTATTATTATTATTATTATTGCTTGCACCAAAATATTTACTTTATTTACAAGGCGAAAAGGAATTAACAAGCAAGTCGGAAACCCTCAAATCAAGTTCAAAATCGCGAGGCTGGGATGACATTGCAAATAACTACTATTCATGGTAAGAGATTATATATATATATATATATATATATATATATATATATATATATATATATATATATATATATATATATATATATATATATATATATATATATATATATATATATATATATAATATATAGTCCGTTTATATACTACTACTACTAATAATAATAATGATGATTTTAAAATTATTGTATTTATGTATAAAATATATTTTCCTATTATGTAGGTCAGAACCGAGTGAAGGACTATCAACTAAAGGTGGTAAGGGATCGCAGCCCCCTGTTCCTCCTTCTTCATCTATAAAACAGTCTTCTCTTAGAGTTGGAGAAGATTGCATGATTTACAGGTGTGTGTGTGTGTGTATGTATGTATGTATGTATGTATTATTATTGGTAGTATTAGTCGATCCCTATTGAAACCTTCTTTTACTCATGAAAAACAAAAACAAAAACAAAAAAACATTTTTTTTGGCTCTCCTGCATCTTTACCTCTTTACGTGTTGTACCTTTTCTTTTTATCCTTTGGTCCTGTATCAGGATGCAAGTTCTTCCTTTAACCTCTAATAGCTACTATTATTTAGGAAACTAAACCTTATGATTTTTGTCTTAAGTGAGAGGAATCACACATGTTCTTCTGTGTTTTCGATACTTTATTATAGCGTTTGTATCATTTTTTGTATCTAACATTTATATTTCAGTTATATGTTTGTGTGTGCAGGTTCGTGTGTCTGTGCAAATAAGTATTCTTACAATTCTTGGCCATCCAATATTTAAAGAATAAAATTTTACTCCTTTTTTAATATAATAATTATAATAATAATAATTAATTTTAAAGATGTATGGAATGTGGAGAATCTCTTGAAGAATTCTCTAACGAAGATTTGGGTCTATGTATTATAATTCTGTCAACATTCGTACATCGAGAAGCAGGTCTTGCTGCACCCCTCCTTCCAAGAATGCTAAAAACCGTTTCAAGGTATATATATATATATATATATATATATATATATATATATATATATATATATATATATATATATCAGAGGTGGGCATAAGCGCAAAATGAAGCGCAAAAGCGCAAAAGCGCAATTTGCGCTTTAAAAATTTTTTTTGCGCTTTTGCGTTTTGCGCTAAATTTCGAAAATGTGCGCTTTTGCATTTTGCGCTTAACAACTTTTTTAAGAGCGCAAAAGCGCAAATTTGCGCTTAAAAAAATATTTTGCGCTTTTGCGGAAGTTTTTTGAAATTTGCGCTTACCAATTTGCGCTTCATCATTTTTCTTAATAAAAAACAATTTTGGGCTTATATTTCAGTTTCTTATTTAATCAGCCAAATTTTATTACTCTTTCTGCTAATTAAAAGTTAATACTTAAACTAGGAATGCCGACATATAAAAAAAAATATCGATATTTAAGAAAAATCAAATTGTCCTCGATAATAAAAGATATTGTTTATATATATATATATATATATATATATATATATATATATATATATATATATATATATATATATATATATATATATATATATATTATATATATATATATATATATATATATATATTATATTTATATATATTATATATATATATATATATATATATATATATATATATATATATATATATATATATATATATATATATATATATATATATATGGTTTATTGACTATTTTGTTTATTGGTTTATTTGTATGGAACAAAAGCCTTGTCTTCCAATATTTAATAAAACTGACAAAAGGTAATTGCCGAGTACATCGAAATAATTACGCCTATTGCTGTTAGGCTGGATATGTTGCAGGATGAGAAGAATGCGTACGCGGGGGTTCTATTGCCTAACCTCTTCCTCCTCAAGGACAATCTCGTGGAATTGCAACGAGAGGTGAAAAAACTTAACTATGCCAAAAGCTTAGTCAACTACTTACTAAAGCAGCCAAAGCCAAACAAAGGGAAAGAAAAGGGATTTGAACCGAGGTTCAGCAGGATTTTTGATGATTGTGATTTACTTATGGCAACAGCTCTGCACCCTCACTTCAAACTCGGAGTGGCACATAGGTTAAATGAGGGGAAGTATCCAGCTGTTAAGACGAGGATATTGGAGGAAATAAAGTGTAATATTGCATCGAATTTTACTCCTCCACATCAAGGCACTGAAGGTGATGGGAATGAATCTGAAATGGACCCATTTAAGGTGAGCTATTTTTTATAATTTAGAACAATCTTTAAGCATCTCTTAACCTAATATATATATATATATATATATATATATTATATATATATATATATATATATATATATATATATATATATATATATATATATATATATATATATATATATATATATATATATATATATATATATATATATATATATATATATATATATATATATATATATATATCACTGAGAGATAGAATGAGGAGTGAACTGGTGAGAGAGAAACTTGGGGTGGAATCAATTTTTGAATGCATAGAAAGAAACCAACTGAGATGGTTTGGTCACGTGAAGAGAATGGGGGAGGGAGAGAGACTGAGAGAGATGCTGGAATGGAGACCAAGAAGGAAGGAGACCGGCGGGAAGACCAAGGAAGAGATGGATGGAGGCGGTAGAAGAAGCCATACAACGAAGGAAAAAGACACTGGAAAAGGTGGAAGACAATCGAATGTTTGAGGACAGAAATGTGTGGAGAAAATTTTGGAGGAGTAGCACCCGACAGGCGTCAGCCTACCGGTTTGGACGGTGATGATGATGATGATAATATATATATATATATATATATATATATATATATATATATATATATATATATATATATATATATATATATATATATATATATATATATATATATATATATATATTATATATATATATATATATATATATATTATATAATACACTGACATAATGTTCAAATGAAACTTAAAAAGATTTGAGTTCTTGATACCATTTCTAAATTTTTCAGAAACTGAAGGCCCCATATATCCAGCAGACACCTCTGGAGGAGAAGTTGCGGCAAACCTTGGATAGCTGGGATGCAGTAAATGTTCACCACAATACCCCTCTCACTAGGAACCTTTTTCCATGTGAATACCAAGAGGTCTGGGTGGACTTGTTTATGAAGTATAATACCCCATTACCCA
>SEYY01023062.1:42500-60000 GCA_009176605.1 Armadillidium nasatum | reverse complement strand
TTCATGTTTATTTAATATCTGGTTATATTCATTAACAATTAATAAACTTTTTTTTTGTTACCAATTTTTATAATTGTAGCAATATTTTTTTTGTGTAATATTTTTATTTTAGACCAAAAGAATTCATAGAATGCGTTGTTCACATCCGGCTTCTTTCTTGGCTTCTTCTCGGATCTCTAACACACACCTGCTTAGTTGGGCCCAATGCCTCCATCCAGTGTCAGCCAGTGCCGCCTGAAGCCTCTTGCCACATAGCAGATCATATACAAGTAAAATAAATTATTTTAAAAACTTGGTAAAGTAATGTAAATTTACATATATATATATATATATATATATATATATATATATATATATATATATATATATATATATATATATATATATATATATATATATATATATATATATATATATATATATATACAGGTTATATTAGCAGGATTTCCAGAACACTCAAAAAACACAGTTCAGCATATGTCTTCATTGTATCAGACCTTCATACTATCTCAGGTAATTATTATATGCAAGGTGATTCACATCGATGTTTGCATACTTCGACAGAAGGTAGGTGATTACAATGAAAGTCCACCGAATATATGTAAGACCGTAAGCTGCTCGATTACCCGATATACAGGTTACAATATGGGGAATGACACAAACACCGTACACCATAGTTAAAGACGTTGCAGGTTCCATAGGAGGGATGCAATGACTACAGTATTACAAAAATGGTAGGTGACATTTTCATGGGCCCTTCTCGTATAACGATCGTCAATTGTTGCTAAAAGATAACGAGAACACCGGAAGGACATATGTCTAACGTAGACATGGCCGAGTACACGTACGTGGTAGGTTCCCACGCGGGTAGCACGCATAGCGTACGTCATGCCTCAATCCTTGTTACTCTTATTTATGGGGTCATCTAAAGCAGCTGGTGTATGGGGAGGAAATTACTGACAGGCAACATTTGCATTTATTGCAGAGTGTCGAGGAAGGCGAAACACTATGGACCTCCGGCAGTTGTAGGCCAGTATAATACACCGGTGCTAGTTATGTATCCAGTCCGGGGGCTTACATTTTGAAAACTTGTTGTAATGCCAATAACCCCTATGTTACGTGTTCCGTAATAAACTATTGGTACGGATATGCTGTTTGTTACATTTCCACATTGGTCCCTCGATATCTCGTAAACGAGCGGCTTACGTCCATGTTTGTATACGGTCGAATTTCATTGTGATGTCACCTTCCATCTGTCGAAGTTTGTAAACATAGATTTGATATATATATATATATATATATATATATATATATATATATATATATATATATATATATATATATATATATATATATATATATATATATATATATATATATATATATATATATATATATATATATATATATTCCACTGTTATTAAAAGCTGAAACTATCTCCATTTTACTCCTGATAGCTACAGGACTGCAGAGTGCATTTTGTTAAAATTATAGCGCTACTATTACCATGGTGTAATTATATTAACCAATTGATATTCTTTATTAGAAGGTGATATAATAAAACTGAATATATAAGTTTACTGTTTAAAGACTACAGTTTTCAATTTGTACAGTTATGGACGCTTTATCTTGAACAAGGAGCAGGAAGCCCTGCGAGCGAATTTCATACTTCTATCTGTGCGATTCTTACAGATTTCTGGGCTAAGATAACTCCTGCGATTTTGCAATTGGTGTCACATTCAAAAGTGGTAATTATATATATATATATATATATATATATATATATATATATATATATATATATATAATATATATATATATATATATATATATATATATATATATATATATATATATATATATATACCTTTTATAGGAATTAAAATGTAGGCTGTTTATATATGCAGTATTATGATATTATGTAGGGATTGTCATATGATATATGTGAAATGACATTTAAACTGAAGATTTTTGCATATTTAAATATAGAGATATTGTAGGCGCCTTTGAGCTATATACATTAATTACTCTCCATTGAGAATATAAAGCTTTAGGTTGTTCTGAAACATTCCACCACAATACACTGTTCAGTGGTTCGACTTTTTTAGAAAATATTTTCTTTATTATAGTTAGGGGAAATGGTAGCTCTTCATTTGATGTCCCTAATGGAGGCCCTACAAGAATGCCAATCTAGTGTTCTTACAAAACTGATTCCGTTGTGGGCACCTGTTTTATATACTCAGCATGCAAAAGTAAGTTTATAATATTCACTGGTATTTGTGGGTGGGATCAAGGAAATCAACCTTAAAGGTTGGCTTTATAGTTTTGGTGATTACTGTAGTCTTTAATTATGATAGACTATTCATAAAAATGGATTAGGTTTAATTTGGCAGGTAATATTTGATATCGTTACTTTCTGGAAACACAATAAAATCATTTTTAGATAATTATGAAAAGATTTTATTAAGGTTATATTTTCGCTACATCATCATCCTAGAGATATTCTATATAACCGTACATTTTTTCAGATGCCTGGACAACTTTTAGTCCGCCTTCGTGCATGTCAAGACGCTCCACCACCATCGGTTGATCGAAGTCCATGTCCTTCTGGAAGTTTGGGTCAACCTACAAGTGTAGCATTACCAAGTTTAAGTCGATGGTTGCATAGACTGCAATTTAAAATGGGTCAAATTGAAATGCAGTCATCAGCTGCCATTCAATTCTATTCTGTGTAACAATTTTATATGGCCAGTAATATTTAGTCACTATGGTGTATTTATATTTTTATGTATTTATTATTATAAAGAAGTATGTATTTAATACTGAATAACCCTTATCGTAATCGATAGGGTGGTGGAGTGTGTGGGAGTAAAACCAAAGTTGGAAGATTGACACGATAACCTAAAAGGAGATAGTCATAGTAACCATTAGAGCATGAAGGAAACCTTAAAGAAAGATCTTTAGGAGTGAAAAATGTTGAGGAAACTTCATAGAAATGAAGTAGAATGAGATGATCAACGAGAAAATAAAATAACATATAGGGAGCATGAAAGGCCCTAAAAATAAAAAGTTTAACAAAAGAGATGTCGACAAGTGGTGGTGGTGGAGGGTAATTCTAAGAATTTTTTTTAAGAGCACAAGTGGAAGGTCAGCAGTTACATATAAGAATTGTCAGCAAAGAAAAGAAAAAAGAAAGAGAGAGAGAGAGAGAAAAAAAAATGCAAGAATAAAAATTATAAAAATAACTACTAGCAAGATTTTCTGCTGAAATGGAAAAAGGAGAAAAATGTTGAGAAATTATTGCAATTAAAATCCTAGAAGAATATTGACAAGTTCAATTCAGCAGGTAGGATCACTGGAGAGGAAATAAATTGCAGGAGATAAGAGTTTTTGGAAAAGGAAAACTAATAGAAATTCGAATATTGAATATAAAACCAAGATAATTTTAGGCTTGAAATGATTTTGAGAGAAGGTTGGTGAGAAACAGAAGTACTGGTTTAACAGTTAAATGTTCGAGAGCCCAAGAGGGATTGGAAACAAGACCAAAAAATAGTTATGAGAGTTGGTAAAGTATAAAGTCAAAAACAATGACGACAAAATTAAATAAATAAATAAAAATAAAATAATAAAGGATCATTTAAAGCAAGGCATCGCTCTTTAAGAAGAATTCGGGTTACCATACACTAGCAACCAACTTTGGTGTTATGAAACTCGTCCGGTATCTTAAATATCAAAAAAGGATATATATATATATATATATATATATATATATATATATATATATATATATATATATATATATATATATATATATATATATATATATATATATATATATATGAAAATTAAAAACGTACCCAAAAGCTTTTGTTAGTCCTTAAATTTAAAAATATAAATTCCATTTGTTTTGTAATTTCTGAAAATCCGAACGCAAACGGGCGTGTTTCATTCCAAAAAAAAAAAAAAAAAAAAAAAGTCCCTAGTGTACGACTAGCCTTAATCAGATATACATGTAGAGATAAAATGAAGAAAAAGTTAGATGAATAATGATTGGTGGGTATAACTTTGTAAAAATGAATAAGTAACCAAATGACTGGTGGGTATGACGATATAACCTCGTAAAAATGAATGAATATCTGGATAAATGAAGTAAAATTTCGAATTCCACATATAAGCAAAGGAAGGAAGCTTAAATTAAATATTGCTTTAAAATCTAGAATGTACAATCAGTAGACGAATGAACTTTACAAGTCCATTTCCTTTAGTGATTTCTATTAACTACGTGTATTGTTAAAAAAATAAAAGTTTAAAGGTTTTAATGGTGCTAACATATGTAAAGTATATTTTTGTTGTTATTTATAACAGATATATATAACTAGTATTGTAAAATTATATGTAAAAAAGATTGATAGTTTAATTAAACCTTTTAAATTCAGACTTAAAAATTCTCTAAAGTTGAAAGACAAATTTCAGTCATTCAGGTTTTTCACTTAATTTTCAATTTTATTTACTTTTATTTTAAAATTCCTCTCACAGACTCCATATATAATACTTTGAAATTAAAGTTGTAAATCAAATTCTGTGGATAATTCAATCCAACCCATCTCTCCTGAGAGAGAGGTTAGGGGGGGTTAAAAATAAAACAAGACCTAAATAAAATATTATTTTATACTTAATATTAGTTAAAGCTCGTGAATGCATAAAATAATTTTTTAGCAAATGTGAGTGACATTTCCCATCATGACTTTTACAAGATTGGTCATAATTCTCCTATAAAGCTGGAAAAAATTTGTGAAAATTGCATTAACCTAACAATAAACATTATGTACAAAATAAATTAACACTGTAAAATGACTATGTTCGTTTCACTTATGGCACAAATGTAATAACGAAATAAGATTTAAAAAGATGTATTGCCTATGCTCGCATCAATTATGGCACAAATGTTATAAAGAAAGGTTTGAATTATTAAAAAAATTTATACTACTATTTTTTGAACTTTTGCATTTTGTGGCCGTTCATGAGATTAACTGATGGAAAGTATTCAGTATCTTTATAAATGTGTGAAACTCTTAATAATTTTCATAATACTTCCATAGTAGAAATGTGTAAAAAAAAATTTATCTAAACTTTTAAATGCAGTAAAAGTGTTAAAACTCAAATTCTGTAATGTAAATTATCTATGCAAGTTCTAAATTTTAAAAAAATTAAAAATGAACAATATTTATATTATATTGACAATTTAATTTCTTGAATATACTTCTTTAAAGAAAAATATTCAAGAAATTAAATTGTCAATGTAGGCCCAAATATAAAATTGAAAGTAAATTTAAAGGCTTGAGAAAGCTTCTCATAATCTATATTAATTTTAATTGGAACAGAAAGTGACGATGAATTCTTACATTCTAAGCACTTGAAAGAGTTCAGTGTTATCCCAGGCAACCATGTACCAATGCCCTCACTCAATACCCCTCTAAATGAGATCTTATCATGGACGGAAAGATTACGTATAGATGTAGCAAATTCATTACCAGCCATCAAAACAATTTCAGAGTTTTTTGTAAATTTCCAAAAATTCGACTCCATAACAACAGTTATTTTGAAATTATAATCATTCCACTGGCTCAAAGAACACTCGTCGAAATCTTTTAGGATGGAGCAGAAATGCTTTTCCTTTTCATTACCCACTTCTTCGCAATCAGAAACAAGAGGAGAGAGAGTACACCTTAAATGAGAAGAAAGCGGAGGAGGAAGGAATGACAAAATTATTTCTGGAATGTTAACAATGGATTCTACTTCTATTTGCTTCACAGAGGCCTGCCATTCAACAAGTAAGCCTTTCAAGCGACTGCAATCATAGACAGTATGAGCTTCAATGGATTCTTTCGACGGCAAACAAAAATTCTGAAACTGCTCCCATTTTAAGGAAGACACTTTTGGCATTTTATTAACTGGTTGTTGCCAGAGAAACAGCAATGAAAGAACAAGAAAAATATATTTCATAACTGTTCCTAAATTTGGATTAAATACACACAGTGTAAGGAGAAAACTGAACAACAATAAAAATACTGTCAGAGTAAGAACAATTCCAAGGCCACTTGAGTAACATGCAAAAGAAGTAAAGAAAGCAGGAACAAAAATGCTAAGAAAATTAAAACCCTGCGGTAAAAGACTAAAAATAATCCACGATAATAATGATATGTATATCCAAAGGCCAAATATTTCAAAGAAAGTTAGAAGCGTCAAGTGAAACCAAAAGATACTCATTGTATGGTATAGAATTGCGAATGGTCCTATAGTAAAAGATACAAAAGTCAAACTAACAAACCAAAGACCATGAAAAACAGACCCTATATCAAAGCTTAAATACAAAATATTACCTAAATGGACAGATTCATCAATAATGAACTCACTGATCCAAGGAATACACTGAGCGATCCATTGTTTCACATAAATTTGACCGTTAATATAATGAGCAAAAAAATAGAAAATGGAACATAACATATAAAAAAAGAAATTAGATTTGAAAGATGAAACGAATAAGCAAAGAGAAATAATACAAAAAGGGAGGAAAGGTGAAGGCCTTAATTCCTGCATCAACGATCGGAAATAAAATTAAGAACACCAGCATACCACTAAAATAAGCCGCGTAATAATGGATGCATTTATATTTGTACCTTCTTGTAGCAACGTCTATATCCAACTCTGAATTAAACTCTTGAAAGACTTGACCCCAAACACAAAATATCCTTTGATTTTTCCGACGTACCATGATAGTAATGGACGAATAAGACATGACAAAGAAACACACCAACCACAAACAATAAGTAGAAACAATATAAAATTTACTAAAACTAAAAGAGTATAAGAAAAATAAGGAAAGAGTAAGTATTAAAGAGAAACAAAAGGCCACAGGCGTTTTACTGAAAATTGAAAATTTCTGAGCTAAATTTGATTCAATGCTGGTGAGGATAAACTCTTGTAACAGAGACACGTATCTCTTCCAAAACAAATTCTCTTCATCCTCGTTAAATGGGAGAATAGAGGACTGTATTCGAACTGCCGAAGGAATTTCACCTTTTATAAATTCTAATCCAGCAGAAATGATGGAAGACTCCGATAGTCGACGACTTCCAAATTTATCTTGCAAGTAGCTCTTTATCTCGCATTTGTCCTGAATAATAATAATAATAAAGATAATAATAATAATAATTCCAAAGAAATTTGATAAAAATTTTACTTCTACCACTCTTTCTCGTTTATTCAACAAAGTTACTAACATTTTAATGCTGTGTTAACTCACTAGATTAATGTTGAAAATACTGCTCCAATTACCATCATTATTTTACATTTTGCGTTAGAAATCTACATATATGGTATTAATCATTCTTTGGTGAAGCAAAAGTTAATCATAAACGTCTAGTACTTTTTGAGGTTCCAGTTCTTTACAATACAGTATCCATTTTCCATTATCTTAGCAAGATCTCTCTCTCTCTCTCCTTATTCTTCTCTCTCTCTCTCTCTCTCTCTCTCTCTCTCTTCTCTCTCTCTCTCTCTCTCTCTCTCTCTCTCTCTTGATATCTATTTTGCTCTTCTTTACTCACGGTTAGAACTTTTGTTTTTGCTAACTCAGCATCTTTTTCTTCTTTCTTTTGATCTTCACTCTCCTTCTCTCTCTCTCTCTTTCTCTCTTATATATCTATATATATATATATATATATATATATATATATATATATATATATATATATATATATATATATATATATATATATATATATATATATATATATATATATATATATATATATATATATATATATGCACACACACTTATCAGCACACATCAGGCTTTCTTCTCATACTTTCAGAGCATCTTTATAAAATCAAAAAGTCCACTATAATTCCATTAATATTATAGCATTTCCACATCTTATCCAAACTGAGGTATTCATATCCTTTTCCATCATTTATTATGTAGCACTGACCTCTTGGCTTTAACACAAATTCAACATACCTTAACAAATCAGTGCTCATGTGCCAGAAAATTTTTTCAAGCTCTTTTAATTTTAAAATTACCCGGCTTTGTCCCAACAGGTAATACATCCAGTCCTATTTACTTATAAAATCATTAATTCTATGTTATGAAATTTAGGAAACGTGAAAAATAATAATAAAAAAATGTTACTATCTCCTTTTTTTTTCCTATTTACAATACAAGTATGGAAAAATAATTTTCAGTAAAAAAAAAAATTTTTTTTTTTTTTTGCTCCATCTTCACCCAAATCCTTGTGGATACATGACTCTGGCTGCACAGCCCTGCTAACAACTGCGTATAATAACCTATTTTTAAAGAGCTAAAATGACAGTATAATGAAACTGTTTCATCCTTCCTAAAATGACATTCAATAATTTATTTTAACTGTTCTGCATTAAATTATTATTTTCATTATCTCCTCATACCAAATAATTTATTTAACATCTACAAATTTGTGATAAATTAGATATGAATGCAAATACTTTGCCTAATATCTGCGCATTTTAAAGAAACTAATTCATTAAGTTATTGAACATATAAATTCGTATAAAATAATTAATCAATCCCATCAACTAATTTTCTTCTCAACTTTAATCATCAAAAGTTTCATCCTTTAGTTAACTCTCAAAAAATTTTTTTCAATGAAATATAAATATTAAAATTTTATTACCACCAAACAAACCCTTCTGTCAAACATCAATACTCAACCACGTTTTAATCAAACAAATTCTCCAATTGAGAATGAATACTTAAACTTCAATCTGTTCTCATCAAACTTAATTTTCTAATCAATTATCAGCATTTATATTTATATTGCTCCAAGGTATACTTTACATACAGACAAATTTTAAGTTCTCTCAAATCCTTGTAACAAACCTATTACTAATTCTCCGTTCTATTTTACTTTTTATCATACAACCTTCTCACTATATAAGAGTTTCGTATTAAATATTTGCTACATATATTATATAGTATGTAAAAAAAAAAAACCTTGTCTATAAACTTCGAAAGATATAAAAATATTTCCCTACAACCAAACAAAACATAAGCTACAATAAATATAAATATTAAATAGTTATATTGCAGTAGCAGTTATAATAATAATAATAATAATAATAATAATAATAATAATAATAATAATAATAATAATAATAATAATAATACTTACTCCGCTGGAAATTTTAGAATTTAAATTTTCATGGCAATCAATTTTACATATTTCATAAAATTTTGCTAAAACTCTTCTTTCAGTAACGAAATCATTTCCTTCTGAAAGGCTGAAATAAATAAATAAATAAATAAATAAAAAAATTTTCTACTACAAATATAACGGAAAAAACTTTACTGGAACTAAAAAATTTTACCAAATAAAATTTAATACCTACTATAATACAGGAAAGGACAGATATTTTATTATATTAAATAACTACTAATCAGATATTTGCTTATTAAAAAGAAAAATAATTACACGAGTTGCACCACCGTTTTTATCATTGTAGTTTAAAATTTTTAAACCAACCTCGTAAATAGATTTTTGGTTGCAACCACAGCCAATTTCTCCTGCTGATCCATTTCTAGACATCTTTTCACATCTTGATAATTCTGCTCACATATACCTACAAGCGCAATAATAATAATAATAAATGATAAAGAAATGTTCATTTTATTTTAATAAATAAGAGGAAATAAACCATAAATAATGACTAATAATAATTTTCATAATTGATAATTTTTAATGATATTTATTAATAAAAGTAAAAAATAAAATAAAAATAAAAATAAAATAAAAATATACCAGTGCCATCATCAAAACATTTTCTTAATAATTCAGTTGCTTCCAAACTACCTTGAAAAGATGCTTGTGTCAACCAAAATACAGCTTGATGACAATTTTCTTCATAATTAAGATCTGTACAAGTGAAAATTGATAATTAAGAGTATATACTATAATCTATGTACAGAATTTTGTTAACATAATACTTAGCACATCAATAAGAACCTACTTAACGAGATAGATGAAAGCAAACAAAGTCATCTCTAATTTTATAATTCATATTGTGTCGTTGGAATTTTTTAAATTCAAGGAAGAACAAGAAATCTGGCATAGGTCTATTTAAGTTTGGTACCATAACATTTATGCTGAACATTGCATAAAATAGATTACCTTCTGAATGCTCTAAGAGTGTTTTGGCCATTGATAATTGAGATTCTGCACACCCATCTTCTGCTAACTGACTTCTTAATCTTTTTAACAATGTTCGTGGTTCACCTTTTAAAATAAGGAATGGTTTAAAATTCTTAACGACAATACTTATTATTTAAATTAAAGCACATGAAATTACCTAATTTAAAAAAAAAAATCTATTTAAAAGTATGGCGAGAAAACTTTTAACTCAAAAATTTTTTTTTTCATAAAAAAGAATCTAAATAACATAAATGAAACTTTAAAAGCAACTGAAGCCAAAAAAGAATTAAAAAATGACGAACCGATTAAAATGCATTTGCAATAAAAGATCCACTCTATATTAGAATAAATTTTGCATTTCTGGTTTAATATTCTTGACATATCTTTAAAAATTTTCAACTAAACCCTAAATAAGCCAAAGATATACAAGACGTTTACACTAACTCACCCTAATAAAACAAATTAAAAACTTCCTACAAAACCAAAATAAGTATGGTTACCTTGAACACTCCACTGCTTCCTTGTTATTTTTTTCTGTGAATATATTTCAGCCTTGCTATCATGACACACATATATAGGTGGGGTTGCATCATGGGAGCCATTAGTCGATGATGAGGATGATGAAGTGATAGCAACCATATTTTATCATTCAAACTGAACAATAAAGTGAAAGGTTCATTTGGCTATTCTGAAATGAAGAAAATTTAACTACATATATTAATAAAACAACCATATTTTAGCATTCAAACTGAACAATAAAGTGAAAGGTTCATTTGGCTATTCTGAAATGAAGAAAATTTAACTGCATATATTAATAAAACAGTGGAATTATACACAGAGAAAAGAAATAAATTACTATACATTCAAAAAAAATACTCAATATTTATATTCATAATAATCTTTCCTTGAGTTAAAAAGGCATACGGAAAACCTTGAAAACTGACAAATAAACCTAAAATGAATTTAAAAGAAACTGTATTTCTCCATAAATTGTATTATAAAAATCATTAAAACTTTCTTCATATCATAACAATCATGAAATCTTTACCAACTTAAAAGAATATACATCTTACAAAAATTAACCTGGTATAGCTGTGATATTCATGCTGCTCTGTGTATTTTTAAATCAACTATACAGCTTTGTAAGATAGCAAATGAAGCAAACTGAATAAGCTGAAATATCCATGAGTAAAAATTAAGTAGGAATGATGATAGAGCTTTAAAAAAAAAAAAAAAAAAAAAAAAATACTGCAATATAAATTAAAAATCACAGTATATAAGTCATTTACTGCCCTTAAGAGAGGAAGAAACAAAATATGAATATGCAATTAAACTCTCTCTCTCCCTTGAAGGCTCACTAATTCATCTCCAGTTTGTGCCTTATCTAAATATATGCACTAGAATATTGAATACATTTATTATACGATCTATCTATTGATATAATTAATTAAAAGTATTCCTTATATTAATATTTATAAGAATTGTTTCTGGTATATGGTCTTATTTTTTTCCTTATTTTGTAGTTTGATAATTTTTTAAAATCATCTCCATAGCTGATGAATGTTAGTGAATTCTTAAAAGTAAAGTTTCTTTTTAACCTTTTAAAACAAAACATTCTTTCTTGTCAAAAACCTTTTTTTCAACAGAAAATACACAAAATTCCATTCACATTTATTCATTATTTTGCAGCATTACACTGACCGTTTGAATAGCCTTAAATTTTTTTAATATTTTGAACTGAATACTTAATGTAGGGGCAAGAAAGCCATTTACTAATAAGTGATAATAATAAATAACCTAATACTTCTGTTTTTATATTATTAAAGGTAAACCTACAGTAATAGGCCGAGTGACCAGGCCTAAGGTAGTAAACTCTGGTTCCTTAAGAAATTAAAAATAAAAATTTAAAACAGTGCAAAATATTTGGTAAAAATATATTTGAGAACATTGTATTTTATATAAAAAAATAATTAATAATGTTACATTCAATTTAATTTTAAAGTAAGAATACTATGTTTATTAATTGTTTATTTTTTAAGAAAATTTAAAAAACTTTTTTAAATAAAAAATTTATTTACCAGACTTTTATTTATAAAATTTACTTAATTTCTTAATATTTTATTTCCATTATACCAATAGTTACCTGAAATTATTAAAAATTTTTTTTTAAATATTTTAATTCTAAAATAACTATAAAATGTCTTAAATTTACTACAATACTGATGCAGCAACCTGGTAAAAAGACAATCAAAGGACTTCTTCAAATGCAGGTAATAAGTTATTAAATCGTTGTAATCGTAAGCTTTTTATTTTTATAAAAATTTTCTGTACTTCAATTAACAGAATAAATTTTAATTCAGGTCATTTTTCTATTAGTAATTTCACCATTATGGGAAAAAAAAAAAAAAAATGCTCAGTGGTACAAAAAATTTACCAAAATTTCTTACAATTCATCCTGATATTAATGCAGCAAACTGGTAATGATTTGCTAAAAAAAAATATATAAAATAGCCTTAATTAAAGGACAGTTAAAGTTAAATTAAAGTTAAAGGATAATTATGTCTTTAAAGTTGGATGTTGTAAAATCTTCATAATTTAATTCTCTTTATATTAAAATTTTAAGTTTTTGGTGTGTTTAATGAACAAAATCATTTTCCACTCTTCACTTTACCTAATTTATTTGATTTCATAATACTTCATCTTAGTGGTTTATTAAAAAAAAAAAAATCATCAATTGAACCTACATATCTAAATTTTTACCAAAATCTTTGTGCTGTTCACTGTGAATAGAACCAAATACCTCCTACTAAATATAGTTATAAACCACATTTTAATATTCTGAGATCCACTGACAACTTACTGTAGTCTATATTTTTCCAAGGATGAAAATAACCAAGAGTATTTTGAGTCTCCAGTTTTATTTACAATCAAATATTAGGTGACCAACATAATACAGGACTATTACCTTAAGAAAACCTGGGGTGGACATGGTTCAAAAATATGAGAAATTGCCAAAGCCTTTGAGATATTTAAACAGTAGGCAAAAGTGTTTGACAATTGAAAACTTATAACATGCGAAAAGCAACAGGTCGATTTTATCATACCGGGACATTTCGATAAAAAACTTACCATAATAAGTTAGTTTATTTTGAAGTGCTTTGCAAATTGTTTCGCGAAATGAGCACACGACATATAAATATCACTGAAAATTTACATAAGTAAAAAAAGAAGAAGAGATTCAACTAAAAATATAGCGTAGGCGTAACCCGTTTTCAGATTACATTGCACAACATTCTCACTCACTTGTTTTCAAGTCCTTTGACCAAAACGTTCCACTATCAGTGGTTTCTACAAAAGAAAGGGTTACCCAGGAATTTTTCTCAGCTATCCACTAAATTTAATTGATTTGTACCTAAATATCATTATTATTATTATTATTATTATTATTATTATTATTATTATTATTATTATTATTATTATTATTATTATTATTATTATTATTATTATTATTATTATTATTATTATCTTATTATTAAAAACTGTTTATACGCTTTCACTAATTTATATAGTGTTTATACTTTATATATATTTTAAGTCTCCTTGATAGGAGTTTGTAAAATTGGGTTCTTTTTTGTATCGATGTGGAACATTTTTGTCTCAAAACTCCCGGCCAAACAATGATCACTTTTTATCAAACTTCATCAAAGTCTAGACGTCAAAAATGTAAGTTTTTTCGCTTGTTTATTACAAGTCCTCAAAATTCGAAGAAATAGGTATGAGTTATAGATTTCTTTTTTTCAACTCTTTCTAACTGTCATATATATTGCCTTATATATCGTCCTGTTGAAGATATTTGAATTCTTTGTACATGGTACAGATATAAATCGTCATCTTGCAAATGTTCTCCACACAATAGTGCGAGGGATTCGAAGACGAGCAGAAATTCTGCGGGTACTAAATCTGGAACTACGTTGTACCGTCTGAAGGATATCATCTACGTGTTCTAGTAGAACAAGTACTCATTCTGAATGCAGTTGAAACGATCCAGTTTCACGAAGTCATCTGTGAATATCGATAAATATCTGTCGATTTGGTAGTGGATAGCGTTGTGGGAAACGTTAAAGATATTCCAGCACCGAAGCTCTCGCGTTACCATTACAAACACGGTAAATGTAATGAATATCTGCATATTCTATGTTCATAAACGTCGATGGCATGCGTAAGTTAACCACAATGTTCATGAACAAATGACAGTAACAATCACTAATACTGTTTAGCAATCATATTCAAAGTTTACTCCTTACACTTGTATTCATTTACAAATGACATTAACTACGACTAACACTGTTTAACAATGGTTTTCAAGATCTCCTCCTTACAATTTTGTAACGAAAATGCATATTTTGCATACATATTTTTTTTTCGTCAATAAGCACCAAATACTCAACTTTTTCGATTCCGACCTATGTCGATATAATTTTTGTTTCTTCAAATAACTTTCATAACGCACAGTTGAAATTAGGCAGATTCCTTCCAGGACACCCTGTTTATATATATATATATATATATATATATATATATATTATATATATATATATATATATATATATATATATATATATATATATATATATATATATATATATATATATATTTTTTTATTTTTTATTTTTTTTTTTCTCACCATACACGCCCTTGTCAGTAGTCTTGGACAAAACCCTTCCACAGTGGTTGTTGATCGGAAGGTTGGTTAGGCTTCTGAGGCAAGACGAGTTTCTTGAGCAGGTGGATGATGGCTGTCGGCTTGCTAGACCTGTCACAACCCGTTCAAGACTGTAATGTTCATTATTATGTATATACATAAATTATTCATACTTGTACATATAAATATTATGCATATACATATATACACACACAATGTTTATTTTCATATATATATATATATATATATATATATATATATATATATATATATATATATATATATATATATATATATATATATATATATATATATATATATATATATATATATATATGGTAGTCTTATGCGTAAGCCAGTAGGTTTGATCTCGAAGCCATTTGCCCGAGTTGCGGTCGGGAGGTCCTTTGGGATTTGACGTTGCTACTGTATATCGTGAGAAGTTCCAAAGCGACATCCCTTTGTATCGCCGTGGCCTAGTGGATAACGCATAAGATTACCATCATAAAGGTCGCTGGTTAGAGTCCAATAGCAGACATTAATTTTCTATATAGAAAATAGTCTGTGAGAGCTTTAGCAGACTACTAATAACTATATATATATATATATATATATATATATATATATATATATATATATATATATATATATATATATATATATATATATATATATATATATATATATATATATATATATATAAAAGTTGGAATTCAATTTAAACTTTTTGACGTCTGAAATAATGTCATTAACAGTGAAAGAGATTTAAATAAATATGTATTAAATAATAAATAAACAAACCGAATGAACGAATGTATGTATATATATATATATATATATATATATATATATATATATATATATATATATATATATATATATATATATATATATATATATATATATATATTATATATATATATATATATATATATATATATATATATATATATATATATATATATATATATATATATATATATATATATATATATATATATATATATATATATATATATATATATATATATATATATATATATATATATATATATATATATATATATATATATATATTATTGATGTGACGATTAATCGTCATCTGCAAAATCAGCATATTTTTCTCAATCGTCATCATCATTAACATCGTCATCATAAATTTTTTGCCAATTAGTTTACATAAATTAGCTTATAAATCTCTCTCCTCCTTCACCCTCTTCTATCGAGAATAAAAGGCAGTTTAGTAGTGGGGGCCAAATATATTCTCCCAGTTGAAATCGAATTACTCCATGCAGATACTGGAGAAAAGATTATGTTTCTGCATCACAATTTAAGAGCTCTAAATTTAAGGTACTGTAAGTTTGCATGTCTGTCCATGTTCTTACATGTCCATGTTCTTCAATATTCTGAAGATACTGCAGTTTGTCACACTTACTCTCAGACCCAAATATAAGTTTATAAATATCAAAGTACTCGTTATAAGTTAATAAAATTTGCTACGAGGAACCTTGATGTGTGAGAATCATGCTGACATCACAACAAGTGTTGGAAGTAATCGTCATTAGCTTCAAGGCATTTCCTGCACATGCTTCTCCATGTTACAGAAGGTTGCTGACAAAATCCTTTGGAAATGACAGGATCTTCAAAGAAGGACAATTTCGCACACGCTGACTTTGGAGGCGTAACAAATGGCGCGACCTCTCATCATAAAACCTCCCAATTCTCACACACCAAGATCTGCTTGTAACAAATTTTAGTAACTTATGAATCTATAATGGCGTAATCGCGGCCGAGAGCGAGTGGTACGACCATTACTACTATATACTTAAATTACATATATTTACTCTCCTGAATAAAGAATAAAGAAAAGACACGATTTACTTCTTCCTTATTATAAAATTTATTAAAATAATGGAAATTTTTAAGATACTTTTTCATTTACATCGTCGTCATCGTCATCGTCATTGTAAAAAAAATTCTTAATTGTCCCAGGTATATATATATATATATATATATATATATATATATATATATATATATATATATATATATATATATATATATATATATATATATATATATATATATATATATATATATATATATATATATATATATATATATATATATATATATATATATATATATATATATATATATATATATATATATATATATATATATATATATATATATATATATATATATATATATATATATATATATATATATATATATATATATATATATATATATATATATAAGATATGTGTATATATGTTATAGAGGTTTTATAAAAGGAAAACTTGCAAGTGTTTTCCCATGAGAACTAAAACATAAGAAAACTTGAGCTCCTTTTGTTATGCGGATATCGTTTATGCTTTGCATACTCACGCTATATATATATATATATATATATATATATATATATATATATATATATATATATATATATATATATATATATATATATATATATATATATATATATATATATATATATATATATATTATTATTCTTATTATTATTAATATCATTGTTATTATTATTATTATTATTATTATTATTATTATT
>SEYY01023062.1:7500-12500 GCA_009176605.1 Armadillidium nasatum | reverse complement strand
AAAAGTATAAAAGTTTAGGACTTTCGTGACTGAGATATAAATATATATAAAAATAAAAACAGATTCTGCAACACTTCCGGAATTATTTAACTGCTTGATTTCGAATTGATTTTCAAAAATTATTCTCCACAAAAAACTAAATTTTTTTTTTCTACTTTTGGTTAAACTTTTTTATTTGTGTAATATTATCTCACATTACTTATAAAAATTATTCTGAAAAAGCTAAAGCTTAGCAATCAATTTGTTCCAATTATTTCAAAAACCAGCAGTTCTTTGAGAACTTGTTGTGTGAAATGACGTAAATATCAGTATAATTATTTATTGCGATTTGATTATCCGCAAATTATTTACATTTATGCAAACTGGTCATTAAAATGTTTCATTTAAATTATATAGATTTACTCAAGAAGGGGAGTTTTCTAAGAAATTACTTGGTAAGATCTACAGAAAGAATCGAACCAGAAACTTTCACAACGTGAAATAATTTCTCTACTACTGAGTCAGAGTAAATTTCATTTAGTACAGCGTTTCACAACGGGATCCACATGAACCCCCAGGGGACCAAATTATTTTGGATTGAATTAATTATTAGCTTTTACTAATCTTCATGAAAATATTTAATGTAGGAATATTACATATGAGTATGTGGTGGTCCACATACATAAAGTAAGGACTCAGGAGGTCTACAATCGTATAGGTAGGACTCGGGGGATCCACATATGTAAAGTCAGGACTCAGAGGATTCACATATGTGTAGTTAAGACTCAGAGGGTTCACATACGTAAAGTTAGGACTCAGGGGGTCCCATATGTAAAGTTAGGACTCAGGGGGTCCACATACTGTAAAGTTAGGACTCAGGGGGTCCACATACGTAAAGTTAGGACTCAGGGGGTCCACATACGTAAAGTTAGGACTCAGGGGTGTCTACATACGTAAAGTTAAGACTCAAGGGGTACACATACGTAAAGTTAGGACTCAGGGGTGTCTACATACGTAAAGTTAGGACTCAGGGGGTACACATACGTAAAGTTAGATAGGACTCAGGGGGTCCACATACGTAAAGTTAGGACTCAGGGGATCTACATATGTAAAATTAGGACTCAAGGTTCACATACGTAAAATTAGGACTCAGGGGTCCCACATACGTATAGATAGGACTCAGGGGGTCCACAAGCAAAAAATGGTTTGGAATCCTAATTTAATACATCCTTTCCCACTATTCAAATTTTCAAAGAGAGAAGATTTCAAGACTTGCTTATTATTTAAAATCTATTTAAACTTAATTAAATGTTTATTTAAAATGTTATTTTTATTCTTTAATAATTTATTTATTTACTTATTTATTATTATTTTTTTTTTTTTTTTTTTTTTTTTTTTTTTCACTTTAATTATTAGTGTAACATATTAATATATATATATATATATATTATATATATATATATATATATATATATATATATATATATATATATATATATATATATATATATATATATATATATATATATATATATATATGTGCATAATAATAATAAAATAATAATAATAATAATAATAATAATAATAATAATAATAAATAATAATAATAATAATAATAATAATAATAATAATAATAATATATAATAATAATAATAATAATAATAATAATAATAATAATAATAATAATAATAATAATAATAATAAATAATAATAATAATAATAATAATAATAATAATAATAATAATAATAATAATAATAATACTTTATTTAAACTAAACTTGATAATTATTTACCATAATTTCAAAGGCTTAAAAACTATTGCTGATATAAATAACAGTGGAGTTAATAGCTTAGGAAAACAGTTTGAAATTCATTAAAGTAATTAATTTTCAATTAAAAGTTATCTTTGGTTATTAAGTTCAGTATATTACATAGATATATATGATTACAATGATTATTTATCTTACATACCTATCTATCTATTGAATCACATGCTTGAGGGCGCCGGTTCAATCCCATTTGGGGATAATAGGTATATTCTACCTAGAAAAATTCCTCTCCTCGAATAGGGCAATGCCCGTGAGATGTGAACTTTTTATTAAAAAATTCTATCTATCTATCTATCTATCTATCTATCTATCTATCTATCTATCTATCTATCTATCTATCTATCTATCTATCTATCTATCTATCTATCTATCTATCTATCTATATATATATATATATATATATATATATATATATATATATATATATATATATATATATATATATATATATATATATATATATATATATATATATATATATATATATTCTAATATATAATATATTATATATAATATTTAATAAAAGATATATTATATATACACTGTATAATATAATATAATATAGATATATATATATATATATATATATATATATATATATATATATATATATATATATATATATATATATATATATATATATATATATATATATATATATATATATATATATATATATATATATATATATATATATATATATATATATATATATATATATATATATATATATATATATATATATATATATATATATATATATATATATATATATATATATATATATATATATATATATATATATATATATATATATATATATATATATATATATATATATATATATATATATATATATATATAATATATATATAAAAAATAAAAAAATAAATAAATAATATAAATATTATAATTATGATATTTATATATATAATATATATATATATATATATATATATATATATATATATATATATATATATATATATATATATATATATATATATATATATATATATATATATAGGTAGATACTATAATTATTATATATATATATATATAATTATATATAAAATACGTAGAATATAGTAGCCTAAGGCTATATAATAAATATCGATATAAATATTAATATATATATATATATATATATATTTATATATATACATATACCAGGGGGCCCTACGGGTACCCAGGATGGGGTCCCCATACCCTGAGGAGAGGGAGAGATTGAAAACCAACCAAACGGAGGTAAAGATAAAGCCTAGGAATAGTTATCAGTGAATAACCATCCTGTCTTTAGTTGTCCTTTTAGTTACTAAGCAAAAAATTTGAAGGTTGAATATTGTTTGAGATGACAAGTTACCGGTTGAATAATTTTCGAATCACATAAAAAAAAATTTCATTCAATTAAAAAGGAAAAAATTTACAATAATGTGTACAAAATAAGAATACAGATATATCATAAAAAGAATATAGATGCATTAATATATATAAAAGGAAGTCTGCTGTTGTTAGCAAATGATAATTTTAAAAAGAGGTATACCATTTTTGGTAAGATAGCAGTTGGAAAATTATCAGAACTAATCCACGAACAGCTGAGAAGTGTAATATATATTAATCACAGGAATTTTAATAGATTCTCAAATTTTCAAGGCCATAAGAACGGACACCAATTCTAGACCGAACCTGCAACACTCTTCAGTGTAAGAATCTGCAGTGTAAGTCTTCGTCATTTGAGACTGCAATAATCATCAATACCGAAGTCAGCATAGTGATAGGAAGTCAAAGGTATAGAGGAGTGTCTGCATTGTGTCCTCATCACAGGTATCGCTACAATCTAAGCAAGTGGCACGTTCTTTAAGAATGGGAACCTTAAGTTCGCAGTAGTTGGCGAACCACATCACAATGAAAGGAGTGACAGCAACTACCCCACAAGGAGGTAAGTAGCTTCAATGGATATTTCCTACAGCAAAGCTACGGTTACTCACATTTTTGTTACTGTAAATTGGTGAATATCTGTGGCAATTATTGATTGATTTTACTAAATCTATTTAGTACGATTAGTTTGGTTATGCTTGGTGAAATAAACTGAAAGATTATATAGTTATAAAAATTACTACTTTGTGAGTTTAGTATTAGTATAAATTATATATATTATATCTTACCTAGTTTTGATAATTGATCATCACAGCAAGAAAGGTACCCCTCATCTTATCACTAGTAGAACTGTGGAAGACACTATATATATATATATATATATATATATATATATATATATATATATATATATATATATATATATATATATATATATATATATATATATATATATATATATATATATATATATATATATATATATATATATATATATATATATATATATATATATATATATATATATATATATATATATATATATATATATATATATATATATATGTAAGAACATTAGGAACATATGCTACGCCACTTAGCAATATATGTATTATATACATCAACAAATTTATGAACCATAAAGGCAAAAAAAAAAAAAAAAAAAAAAAAAAAAAAAAAAAAAAAAAAAAAAAAAAAAAAACGTTTACTTTCCTTCACATGTTTTTTTTAATGGATGTTGTTATGCATATAAAAATATATATAGAATGAATTTTAATATGAACACGTGCATAATTTTTAGCATGACATCAAAATATTTTATGTTTTTTCTTTTTTGTTAGTGTAAATATAGAAAGTTTAGAATATTCTATTAAACTAAAAAATTTATACATTTAAAAAGAAAAATAAATAAATTTACTTTAAAACCTTAAGTTATGCATTTATAAAATAGAAAATTTCTATATTTTCTAAATATTTGTTTCGAAATTTAAAATATGCATCTATTTTAACAGGAAATTTAAATTTTTCAATAATTTCTAATTTCTAACAATTAAAATATTATTCAATATCTTAAAATTCAAATATGTTTAACAATTACATCTGCAGAATGGACGTAAAAGAGACTACAATGAACATTCTCATTTCCTTGAAATAACAATAATAATAATAATAATAAAATAAGAATAATAATAATAATAATAATAATAATAATAATAATAATAATATAATAATAATAATAATAATAATAATAATAATAATAATAATAATAATAATAATAATAATAATAATAATAATAATGAGAAGAAGAAGAAGAAG
>SEYY01023061.1:87500-100000 GCA_009176605.1 Armadillidium nasatum | reverse complement strand
ATAATAATAATAAAAAAAAATTAAAAATAAAAATAAAACTGCTGCATGTGATTTTTTAAAATTAAATTGAAATTTCGGAACAGTTCTGCTCGATCTCCTCTAGTTCTGCTGCTTTCGTACGTCTTCTTTTTATTATAATGAATTTAACTTTAATTTTATATTATATGTGTTTATTTCTTATATTAAAATTCATATTAAAAATGCAATTATTCATATTGCAATATATTTAATTACAAAATAGTCAGAAGTTTTTTTTTATTTCTTGTTTTTTTTTTTTGGAGGGACATCCAGAAAATCTCCCATCACGATTCAGTTCCACTTGCCATGGTAATTGCTATCCATCTTAGTGTTCAAACCTTTTCTCTTTGCTCATCACTCACTACTCCCGAAGATTTTTAAGTGTGAGTAAAGAAATCGAATCTTGAGTGACATTCGGCACCCTACATACTCATAAGCCTGTAATAACTTCTCAACACACTCCTGGTAATTCTGGTAACCTTTGCTTTAACAAGGAAGTCATTTTAGACTGATATAAATGCTTCCCATTCTCTCAATTTATTTAATATAAGAATTTCTTCATATTCCTTATCCTTCAGCACCCTTCGAATCTGGGGTCAGACGAAGATGCACTCCTTGAGCTTAGCGGAACTGAGATTTGGAAACAGAGTGGACTAGTGTTGAAAGGCATCGTCATTCTTGTCCATCGAATTCTACAAAATTCTTTCGTTAGTCTTAGTTTGATATGAAGAGAAGAAAGAATCGCCTTGCTTTTGTGCATCAGAGGATTTTCTTTGATACTGTGTTCCCCAGGCATGAAATAGCTCCTAAATCCACAATTATTCTGCTTGTAATGCTTGGACAACAGTTTCGACTGTCCCAGAGACAGAGAAAGCAACAGTACTTTATTACTTTATTAAGGTCGTCTGCATACCCCCAAGGGGCCCCAATAACCTTGAGGTTCTGACACAGATTTCACTGGTAGTGCTTTTACTCGAGAGCTTCCGAAAAGGAGCTCCATATTGTCTTACGACTCCTTTAAATGAACCGAATGGAGAATGGAAATTTTGAAGTATTTGTTCCCATTCAGACTTCACTTGGAAGAGTATGAAAAGACGCTAATCTGAGGGATTGTGTAGGAAGCCAAGTTAGGTTAACAAAGGCAGAGACATCTGTGCAATATCACAACATGTTTTTCATGTCGAAGAATGAGGCAAATTTCCATTTTCCGGTGTCCTAAAAATGCTGAGCCGTACAATTGTCTTGACCATGTTCCACCATTTTGTGCTGGAATGCCAGGAGCTCTGATTGTTGCTTTAATAAACGCAAATCCCTTGCAAGGTCATTTGGATATTCCTGGCTGATCCAGTGATGCTAATAGTCACTTGTTCTGAAAATAAGCAGAAATTGTCTGTAGAAGAGGTTGACTTATTAGAATCCTTCTTTGGGGGCATTTCCTCATCTATTGAATGAAGATCTTTATTTGCTGGAGGTGGGGGTTAGGGATAGGGATATCATCTGAGAGAGGAAGAGGTTTCGTACTTAAAGAAGGGTTAGGATATTTTATTTTTTTCTGGAAGAAACATTCTAACCAGTTATTATTGTTATCTAAACTAACGATCATCTATATGCCTTTGTGGTTCCCTCCACATCATTGGGACTGCAAACTTGAAAAGCTAATTGTCATCCATTAAATTATGTAGTTAGTCCACTGTAACAGGGTTTCGGACAGATGTCTGAAGCCAAGGATTTGTCCCTATCTTTTAATTTTAAAATCAAAATAATGATAGGGGAGTAATTTCTCGAAGCTCTGCACCATTGGTGAAATTGATACAAACATGTGATAGGATAAACCTTCTTTGCACTAACACTGTGCGATGGTAGAGTAAAAATATATTTTCTGTCTAATAATGAATCAAGTCCGTAGTCCAATATTTATCCACCAGGTGGCAGCAACAACAATTAGAAAGTCAATGTTAATTAATGCAACTTTTAAACTTTGAGGTCTGTTTTCTTTTAGAAATGAGTCACATGGGACTTGGTTAACTTTAACAATTGAGCCCTAGAAAATAATGTCTTGATTTTTAGAAGTATTTGTCATTCTTTCAGGATTCTTCGCTTGGAGGATATACCACGACAGTTATCGTACAACACGAAAAGGATCTCATTACTCCAGGCGATTTAGGTTTCACTCTTCTCTGTAAGGATGAGAGGAATGTTAATGCGTCCATTGAAGGGTAAGTTTAAATTTAACCTTTATAAGTTATTCTCAAATAATTCTATTTCTGATATTAGAATAGAATTTTAAGTATTACGTTTTTCAATGGTATTGGAATAGAATTATTAGTATTACGTTTTTCAATAGTATTTAGAATTGAATTCAAAGTATTACGTTTTCCATTGGTATTCTAATAGTATTCTTAGTATTACGTTTTTTATTAGTATTAGAATAGAATTCATAGCATTACGTTTTCCAATGGTATTGGAATAATTTTATTAGTAATACGTTTTTCATTAGTATTTAGAATTGAATTCAAAGTATTATGTTTTGCACTGGTATTCTAATGAATTCTTAGTATTACGTTTTTTATTAGTATTAGAATAGAATTCATAGCATTACGTTATCCAATGGTATTGGAATAGAATTATTAGTAATACGTTTTTCATTAGTATTTAGAATAGAATTCATAGTATTATGTTTTACACTGGTATTCTAATGAATTCTTAGTATTACGTTTTTCATTAGTATTAGAATAGAATTCATAGCATTACGTTATCCAATGGTATTGGAATAGAATTATTAGTATTACGTTTTTTATTAGTATTTAGAATAGAATTCTAATTATTACGTTTTTCATTGGTATTCTATAGAATTCTTAGTATTACGTTTTCCACTGGTATTCTAATAGAATTCTTTCGTTTTTCATTAGAATTAGTACCCATTAGAATAGAATTCTTAGAATAGCTTTTTCCTTAGTGTTCACAATGAGTGTTACTTGAAATAAAATTATTTGTATTACGTTTTTCATTATATTAGAATTAGTACAGAATAGAATTTCTAATATTACAATTTCCGTCAGTGTTAGAATTGGCATTAGAATATAATTTTTAATAACATTTTTTTTCATTAGAATTAAAATAGAAATCTCGGTATTAAGTTTTTAAGTAATAATGGAATTAGAATTAATTAGAATAGAATTCTTAACATTAAGGTTTTTTTTTTAAAATAATAATATAATTAATATTAGAATAGAATTATTAGTATTGTTTTTTTTTTTTAATATTCGAATTTAAAATAAAATAGAATTCTATAATATAAAACAAAATTTAATAAGTAATAGTTATTATTATATTATAATAATTATTATTATATATTATTTTTATTATTATTATTATTATTATTATTATTATTATTATTATTATTATTATTATTATTATTATTATTATTATTATTATTATTATTATTATTATTATTAGTAGTAGTAGTAGTAGTAGTTAATAAATTTTGTTTTTTTCAGAATGCGTTCGCGAATCACATTAGTAGACGCTGACCCATCTGCCAAATCCCCCCAAGATGGGGGGTTTCTCTCTGCCATGTCCCCCTCCCATATCGTCACATTGACCCCTCCTAAAATTTCGCTTCAACCCAAGAAGGAAGAGCTCTAGACGCCAAATCCTATTATTTAATTATTTATTATTATTATTATTATTATTATTATTATTATTATTATTATTATTATTATTATTATTATTATTATTATTTTTTTTTTTTTTTTTTTTTTTTTTTTTTTTTTTTTTTTTTTTTTTATTATTTTATTATTATGCAATTTTTTTTTTTTTATTTTTTATTAATTTATATATTTTTTATTCCTTTTTTATTTTTTAGTAAAAGTATTATTATATTATTTTATTATTATTATTATTATTATTATTATTATTATTATTATTATTATTATTATTATTATTATTAATTATTATTATTATAATTAAATATATATATATAAATATATATATATATATATATATATATATATATATATATATATATATATATATATATATATATATATATATATATATATATATATATATATATATATATATATATATATATATATATATATATATATATAATATATATATATATATATATATATATATATATATATATATATATATATATATATTATTTATTTGATATTTATCCGAGATTTCTCCATTCTGTGCTATCACAGTTCGATATTTATTTTCTGTTAGATATTTATTCTGTATTTCATATTTTGTACCATTTAAATTCGATGTCTATTTGTTCGATATTCGATATCTGTTTCTGGTGTTCTATTATATTCTACATCTGTTTTGTTCGATATTCGATGTCTGTTTTCTTTCTCTATTTGATGTCTGTTTTGTTTTGATATTCGATATTTGTTTTGTTTCTTTAATGTCCGTATTGTTTCTATATTCGATGCATGTTTTGCTCGATATTCGATGTCTGTTTTTGTTCTATATTTTAAGACGAAGATGACCCACGTTTTTTTTGGTAAACCTTTGCTTGAAGGTCACAGAATCTGGAACTCTCATTCCAATCCTGACGATCGAAACTTATCTTTTAACATTTTTTTTTACATTCTCTTTCTTGCTCAAACCACCCTATTATTATATAATCTTAGACAATGTAGTTCTTATGGTGCGCTAAGAGATTGCAATGGGATATTTTCAAACTAAGATGCATGCATGGCATGAGTTAAATAAATTTGGAACATTTGAGTTGCCAACGTGTCTTTAAGAAATTGTTGTTCTGTTGATTGGTCATTTTGGTTAAATTTATTTATTTAGCTGTTGAAATTGTTTCAAAGATTGGTCCTTTTACAAACCTGTAGATTAATATTACCTTAGTTAAATTCTTTAATGAGTTAAGTTTCAAAATATCTCGATGCAACTTTCATGGCAAGATTCAACAAGGAATTGAGTTTGAACTTTGAACATTACTACGTCACGTCAACGTCACAAACAGGCGCACTTTCTCGTGTTCTTGATTTCATGAATGCAGAAACAGGCGATTGATATTTAAAGATCTTCTTTGAAAAGAGGGAGCTCAAACAGACTTTAAAGGTACACAGTAACGTTATTGCAACTGTACTTATTAGATCACGGATAGCGTTTTCACATCGCCGGACAATTTTCACCCATCAAATATAATTTTGAACTAGGTTTCCAACAATGCTATTAGGATTAGGTTATATTGCCTTTATACTGATCCATTTTTCTAACCCATGCAAGATATATCTTTCTACTTAAATAATTATCTACAATATGTAATAACAGAACGTTACACACAATAAATAAATTCACAATTTCCAAATTGGACTTATCATTAGTTCTTAGGGTTGAAATGGGATTGGAAGAGATTTCATTGGAAATATCGAATAGACCAACAGCAGCAAAATTAAGTAAAGAGGCTTAGCTAATGAGGAAGACTTACAGTACTATCTTGAGAAGAATTCAAAGAAATCGCTTCTTAGGGTATTTTGCTTTTAAATAAAACAGTTTTGATTATTGGGGCATCTTGTATGGTTCCTCTTTACGACTCATGAGAAAATTGGAAGTTGTACGGAGTACTGTTTTATTGTTTGCCATGGGAGGGGGGGGGGTGATTATTCCTTTTTCCTTCCATTCTGCATTGTTAGCGGAATTTGATTTTATTTTATTCTTCGACTTTTGCTGCAATATATTTATCTGATATTCAGATCATTCAATCTAGGAAGCTGAGGAATTATCAACAGTATTCTATTTGCAGAATTGTTTGCCATTTACCAAGAACTTTCTCTTCTGACTGTTGCCTTCTCTTCCAGAAAGGTAATATTCTTCACGGAGTCTTTATATTCTATCAATGTATAGAAATCTAGAAACAGGTTACTCTGTAAAATAATCCGAAGTTGCATTTGAAGGTGCCTTTTAACATTAAATGAAAGTAAGGGTTGGAACATTCAGAAATATTGGATCCTTCTCATATAGGAATCTTGGAGAATGATATTGTGGATAAAACAGCAGAGTTGGCAGATGACCAGGTAAATATCTTTCATTTTCCGTTGGAAAACTCATAGTTTATAGGTGAGGCACGGAAAAAGATTCCTGAAAAATTAACATGTTAACAGAATAAATTCCTGATGTTTCACCCCTTCGGTAATCTTCCAGTGGTGGAAGACCTAAATAATATGCAATATAAATCTAGAATAGAAATTGAGGTTCTGAGACTGATATTGGGACAGTAGATTTAATGGAAATAAATTTAAACTAAAATATTGTCCGGATTACACAGAAACTGAAGAACACTCTCTGTTGTTTTGTCTTCAATATATTATAACAAGGAATCGATTTACAATGGAACTGAGAGCATTAGGATCTCTCCAGATAACTCCCTAGTCGCTTTTGATCTTGTGTAATATTCCATCAATGTACATCATGTACAATCCAAAGCTTTTCAGCGCATTCGGAGTTTCTAATGAACGATGGAAGTTTTAATAGAATTTAGCTTGTATCCCATAAAGCATTGCACCAAATAGCCAATCGTGAGATGTTATTATTTTTGAGTGCTTAGAGAAAATTCAAGATTAACGGTAATACAACTTGGGAATAAGAAATGGATAATTGGACCTTATCGTCCCATGATTATTAAACATCAAAGGTATTTACAGGTAGGCTAAGAAGAATTTTTATAATAGCCCAAAATTTTTTTTTCTTTTGGACCAGGTTAAGAGAATTCAATATAAAATCGTCTTCTTTAAAACTCATTTCATTATCATTAAAGTTTCTTTCAGTATCGTGAATCTTTTTAAGAAGAGACGTCATTCCCCCTTGTAATCACCAGAGCGAACATGACTAGAATATTTATTATCAATTTTAGCTTTATATAAATTGTGAAACTTTTGTGAGATAATTACCTTTTCTTTTTATATAAATCACCTGATTATGAACTTAGGTTAGGAAATGACCATACTGTCGTTTGTCAGCATAGTACGGAAAAAATTGGCTGTTATAATACTGAAAATAACATATTTTCTTTATTCAAAGAATTCACAATTAAGACTTATGTAAAGAGAAGTAATTGTGTGGTATAACATCTGATGGTGGTAAAAGAGATCAATCAGCATTGTTTTGTTGGTTCGATCATGAACTAAAATCCAGAATGATTTAAATAAAGTTGTTTTAAGATCGCCTTCTTTCGGCATGTCTTAATATAAAAGAAATTTTTTCAGTAACCATTTTAAAATTTTGTAAAAATAATTGCCTATTTAAAGAAGGTGGGCCCCACACTTATAGGATTTCCTTAAGCTTAAGCGAACTCTCTGTTAAAACTCCTTCAATATATTTTCATCATGAATTCTCTCAATTTTAAGGATTTGCAACTATTGAACTACTGACTATGTGGACAAGTATTACTAAAAGTATACTATTTTTTTTTAATGAATTAAAGAAGAGATATTGCATAATTTTGCTAATCGTTGTAAATGCAGTGAAATGATAATCTTCTTTGCTAACTCCTTTACAAGGAAATCAAATTACATTGGGAAATATCACTTTCCGATGGTCAAGTTAACCTTTAAAATATTTTATACCTTTAAAGGAAGAATCGTCTTAACTCTGATAGAGTTAAAGATGTGCTTCAAGGAGAACGCTTTTTTTTCTGTATCCTCTCCTTGAGGGACAAGATAAACCATTCGTCAATGAAAGAAACCCCTCACTCCTTTACAAATCCAATTTTATTTAACGTAAGATCAACAAATTCACTCTGAATTTTTGTTTAAAAAAAATAGCTATGGGTCAACCGAAAGCTTGCGATCTTATGTATAAAGGGTACCTATGGGGTTAAGAATCCCATACAGAGATTTTGAGATGGTAAGAAATTTAATTCATAGCTGTAAAAACTAAAACGATCATCTAACAGTGTATACTGTGTGCGAATGAACTTTACTCCTTGTAGAAGAAGATGGAGATAGGCGCGAAAGGGTGCGTATATATATATATATATATATATATATATATATATATATATATATATATATATATATATATATATATATATATATATATATATATATATATATATATATATATATATATATATATATATATATATATATATATATATATATATATATATATATATATATATATATATATATATATATATATATATATATATATATATATATATATATATATATATATATATATATATATATATATATATATATATATATATATATATATATTTGGAAATAAGTTCAAAACATATTCTGGGATAAATAATTTATTTTTATAATGTAAATAATAAAGTTTTTGTAATAAATGAATATTATTACATAAGTGAAAATAATTAATTTTAATATTAAAAATAAAAAAATAATAATAATAATAATAATAATAATAATAATAAATAATAAAAATAATAATAAAGATAATTTTTATTCAATTATTATTATTATTTAATATATTCTTGTGTTGCTTTACCTGCAACGATCCTCTAAGGCAGCGGTTCCCAACCTTTTTTTCCTTGCGTACCCCTTCATAATGTTTTTTATTTACGAGTACCTTCGTACACACACAGATCCATATATATATATATATATATATATATATATATATATATATATATATATATATATATATATATATATATATATATATATATATATATATATATATATATATATATATATATATATATATATAAATTCGTAATTTGATATTCTATAATCTATATTTTATTAATTTTTTTTCTTTTACATTCGCTTTTAATTATGACATATATTTTTTTGTGTACCCCCAATCGATGGCAGGCGTACCCCCAGGGGTACGCGTACCTCAGGTTGGGAACCGCTGCTCTAAGGTGTACAACGTCCTTTCTTCACAATATACAGACCTATTATAATTATTATTAATTATTATTATTATTATTATTATTATTATTATTATTATTAATTATTATTATTATTATTATTATTATTATTATTATTATTATTATTATTATTATTATTATTATTATTATTAATTATTATTATTATTATTATTATTATTATTATTATTATTATTATTATTATTATTATTATTATTATTATTATTATTATTATTATTATTATTATTATTATTATTGTTATTATTAATATCTTGTTAGAATAATAATATTAATGATAATAATAATAATAATTTTAATAACAATAATATTCTTAATAATAATAAAATAATAAAAAAGGTAATAAAAATAAAAATAATAATAATAATAATGATAATAAATAATAATAGTTTATACAGTTAAAAAAAAAAAGAAACTACGACAGTTATACATACTTGGGTTTTCCTTCTTTGCGCAATAGAAGGATCCATGATTCCCGTAGCTATGCCAGTCGGATGCGCAGACGGGGTTATATCTTCTATTGTAAGAACAAATCGGTTCATTATAAAATATCACATCATCTTGATCCACTTCATCACTTTCTAAAAGAAAGAGAGAGAGAGAAGAAAATAATTGGAAATATTCTAAACAGAGAAGTAGTTATTTGTTTTATATTGTAAAAGGGCAAGTTTTAAAATCTAATTTTGGACCATATCGTTACAAAATCTTTTTTAACTTAAATCTAAATTTGTTGAAGCGATGGTCACTGTTTAGCATGTATTACAGTAAAAAAGTGGCATTTTACTGGAAAAAGTTATCTTAGTTTATAGTTTGATATTCAGTGAACATCTTTTGCTAATTTTGCTTCTAGATAATGACTATTGGAAGTGTTTACTGACATTTTAACAGTGAACATCTTTTACTAATTTTGTATATATTGGAAACAATTGGAAAGTACTAACTGACGTTTTCGTATTTTGACGAATTAAAAGTGGAACATTTGATTTATCATATTATTGATATGCGGCAGTATGAATTGTGCAAACATCAAAAAATTCTAGTCTTAGAGAAGAACATAGTTTATGTTTCTGGAACCCGACAATACGGATAAGGTTGAAATTGTACATTATTATTATTATTATTATTATTTCATTATGGAACTTGTAATTCTGGTTTTATTAGCGTTAGGTTTTAGTCTGGAAGGTGTTTAATGGTGCTTGCTGCCAAAAATCTCTTCCTGTTTGTATTTTCTCCTCAAGAGTTGACCATACGATTGGAAATTTGAAAAGGGCAAAAATGGAAATCTGGAAGTCAAGAGTTGACCACACGATTGGAAATTTGAAAAGGGCATTAGTGAATATTGGGAAGAAGGTTCAAAGTTATCACAAGGAAAGATCACGAGTATAAGAACTCTATATATTTATAAGTAGTCGGTACCGATTTTTGATCACAAGTAACGAAACCTTTTGTAAATATAAATTACATTTGCCTTCCTACACTGCAAAAACAGACCTTTCTAATTCCTTTCTATAGAAAGGAAATAGAAAGGTTTTGTCTAAATTCTCATATTTCTCTATTTCTTAGAGGGGAATTATAAAGGCTATTCAGAATTTGGAAGACACTAGAGAGAATTAAAGAGGAATTAGAGCGGTGTTTATGGTTTTCGTCCATTGCCTTTCTAATGCCGCTCTATCAAAATATTTTCTCGACATTCCATGCCGCTAAAATGCCGCTCAAATGCCTTTCAAAGTTCTTGTTGAGCGGCATCGATTCGATTTTAAAATCTATTTTGCCTTTAAATACACACACACACACACACAAACACCACACACACACACACACACTTATATATATATATATATATATATATATATATATATATATATATATATATATATATATATATATATATATATATATATATATATATATATATATATATATATAAATATATATATATATATATATATATATATATATATATATATATATATATATATATATATATATATATATATATATATATATATATATATATATATATATATATATATATATATATATATATATATATATATATATATATATATATATATATATAATATAATATATATTATATATATATATATATATATATATATATATATATATATATATATATATATATATATATATATATATATATATATATATATATATATATATATATATATATCTTCTGGTGCATGGGCAAAAGGTTAGAGACCTACTAATTTCAACAAGAGTTGAGGAATTCCAAAATCAAAGTCCAATTAAAGGCCGACATGTCCCTATACAATGTGTTTGAAATTGTGCAAGTCAAAAGAAGTAAGAAAAGTAGAGCCTATTAGCAAATCATCGACAGCGAACATACTCGACAGGTTAAATGGTTGACTCTTTTGGAAAAAATCTGACGGCCATTTTTCTCTTCAATTTAAACGTTTCGACATTTGGCAGTATGTAAAAAAAAAAATTGTTTCGAACATTTGAACAATATCGTTTTTTAGTTTTCATCGATATATAGGCCTATTATTATTATTATTATTATTATTATTATTATTATTATTATTATTATTATTATTATTATTATTATTATTATTTTCTTCTTCTTCTTCTTCTTCTTCTTCTTCTTCTTCTTCTTCTTCTTCTTCTTCTTCTTCTTCTTCTTCTTCTTCTTCTTATTATTATTATTATTATTATTATTATTATTATTATTATTATTATTATTATTATTATTTTAATGTAAATAGTATTATTATTACATTTTTTGCCTGGCACACGAATATGTGTCTAAGGGAGGTTCCGGTACACATACCCCTCGACCCGTGAGTGGCGGTGATGATGAATGAAAAACCTTCAGTACTTTAGCAAAACCAACGCTTTTATTTGAAACTAATCCGTACTTTCAGAAATAGCAAATATAGTATAGGACTCTCTGTCTCTCTATATATATATATATATATATATATATATATATATATATATATATATATATATATATATATATATATATATATATATATATATATATATATATATATATATATATATATATATATATATTATATATATATATATATAATATATATATATATATATATATATATATATATATATATATATATATATATATATATATATATATATATATATATATATATATATATATATATATATATATATATATATATATATATATATATATATATATATATATATATATATATATATATATATATATATATATATTATATATATATATATATATATATATATATATATATATATATATATATATATATATATATATATATATATATATATATATATATATATATATATATATATATATATATATATATAATATATATATATATATATATATATATATATATATATATATATATATATATAATATATATATATATTTTTAAACAATTGAAAAATCAATTTACAAATATACAAAAGAAAATTTTATAAAACTATGTGATTCACCGTAGCTCAGTCAACATGGTTCCCGACTTCTGAATGTATCAAAATATTAGCAAAAACGAAAACGGATCGAGTCCTCATCACAAGATTTATGACGTCA
>SEYY01023061.1:70000-72500 GCA_009176605.1 Armadillidium nasatum | reverse complement strand
TGTTGTGTTGTAATGCGCATGAATATGGCGTTGCTGACATTGCATCTTTTTACATCAGCTTTGTATTGATCTATTCGAAACTGTAAAGATTTTAGTGTTTCCCCATAATAAGAGGTGAAACATGTAAAACAAGGAACAAAGTAAACTCCGCCCTGCCTTTCACCAGCTGTATTATTGCTATGGATTAAAGTTGTTTGTAATCTTATCAGGAAAACGAAAAATTATATGCACATCACAAATTGTGGAAACGGTAAATTTTAAAGTAGCTATAGATTCACAATATGGAATGAAAACGGTATTTATTGGTTTAACATAAGCTTCTCTCGTTCCGCGGCGTGAAATATGTAATCTTGCTTGTTTTAACTGCTTATTAATATAAGCAATGGTATATTCCAAAGACATAAACTGTTGGAGACCAATCTACGATTCACATGAAATTTAGTTTCAACATTCAAGAATATTATCACTATATAAATTAAGCAACAAATGTGCATTTTGGAAAAGACTTCAATTTGATAGAAAATTTGATCTTTATTAGCTATACCAGAGCTTCTCAAAGTGTGGGTCGCGACCCCCAGTGGGGCCGATTTATTTTTTTATTCTTATAGGAACTGGAAAAGGAGGCTTGATGAGAGGATGTCGCTATATGAAAAATGTTTGAGAACCCGAGCTACGTATGAACCATATTAAGGTGAATTTATTATTGCAAGCCTTTTTCTAAAGAATATGACCTCAAATTTTTTATGCTTCACAGTTTTTACAAAAGGCTAGGCCTTGAGATTTTAGTCCATAAATCATCAAGTCAAGTATGGTAGACAGGTTATTTTAGCTTCCTCCCAGGTCGTAATGAAACCTATTTGTCTTTCTCTTGATAAGCCTTTTTACCTGATCGCCTGTAATTGTAAAAGTTAGAAAAAAATGTGACTTCCAGACTCCCGAACTTTAGATCTATACAAAGAGTGGTGTAATATCCCAAACTTATTATTTAAGGTTCGTGAACCAACGCAATCGTGAAGGTTAGAAAACTGCTAAGGAAGTTTTTGTTTTGTTTAGCTTTTTGAGAGCGGACCTCACAAATGAGAGGATATGCCATCCTTCCAGGCAGACAAAATACTGTCCTTCAGGCCACCACGAGTTCAGAGTGAGTGAACCACGTCCACACACAATAAGAGTTCGTTATGTTCCCTCTGCTGAGGAAGTACCTAGCCCTAAACATGCTCGTTTTATTTATGCATCTGCTTTAACTTTACCACCGATACTAACAAAAGACATAAGTCCTTCTACAGACAGATATTACCACTCTTCAAACTTCTTACCAGTCTACAGTGACGCGAAGATGACATTCTGAGAGCTCAAAACACTGTCCTCTTAATAATATTATAAACCAGCGCGATCTTTTCAGATATAGATTACCTTTTAAAGTTTTGTCATTACTTCTAATTTCAAATTAATAAAATGCAAAATAAATATTTGCTCTTAGTTCACACAATCGGTAAATTTTATATCAGTTTCTGGCATTTTATAAATAATATTATAAATAATAATCCTTTACTTTCATTTATTAATTTATTTAATTATTTATTTATTTTTTTATTATAAAAAAAAAAAAAAAAAAAAAAAAAAAAAAAAAAAAAAAAAAAAAAAAAAAAAAAAAAAAAAAAAAAAAAAAAAATTATTTAAAGAAAATATTTTTATAGAATAACTATATATATATATATATATATATATATATATATATATATATATATATATATATATATATATATATATATATATATATATATATATATATATATATATATATATATATATATATATATATATATATATATATATATATATATATATATATATATATATATATATCAATTTCTGATGTCCACGGACTTCAATAGATCGATCATTTCTTCTCTTGTGTTGAACATTAAAACAATCGTTTGACAAGTTTTAAACAAGTTACGCTCAACGGTCAACCACAGCCTAATGGGTCAATCTTGATTTCGTCATTATCAATGGTCACCTTTCCCCATTACAAGCTACAACTTCAGTTGGGAAATTACAATCGAAAATCACTTTAGCAAGTTTTGGCCACTCATTGGTCTATAATAGAATCTTCACCAAAAGTTGTGTATAGTTTTCTGGTTACTTCTATTCTGAATTTATTTTAACTTGTAAAGAAAACTTGCATTTTCAAATCAATTTTGGTGTTATCTTTAATCTTTATTTATTTTTTTCAGTTACAAATTCACATAAACAAATATCGTGTACATTACATGTATTGATACAAAACTGAAATGGGCTTCTGGAGAGACGAATTCGTCCTTTGAGCTCAATAATATAAACTAGTTGTCTTTACTCATATTACCAAGCATTCTTCTTACTAGTGAATATACTTACGATCCAATGTACAGTCGTCAACAGAAGTTCGTTCCTATTAGGATGGAAATAAATATTTATATAAAATGGAAATCATTTCATAAAAGCTCTATTTTGAATAAAA
>SEYY01023061.1:25000-40000 GCA_009176605.1 Armadillidium nasatum | reverse complement strand
ATTCATTACATTCAAAAACATTTTATAAAGCCAGTGGTGTTAACTCATTCTTCGAAGTTAATATTTGTGGTCCTGTTGTTAATGGAAGCTGTACTGATCCTGATAATACCGCAATTTGTGATGTTTCAGATCCATCAAATCCTACTCCTATTGCAACATCTGAAACTATATCTTTTGGATGGCAAAATGATTCTTTGGTTTTAACTTATAAATCGACTACATATTCATCACTTACTAATATTCATTTACATTGTGATCGGACAGCACTGACACCAAAATTCTTCTTCCAATCAAAGTCTGAAAACGTTTATAATTTTTCTGTTTATGCAATTAATATTTGTAATCCTCAGTCATCTGATTGTGTATTTGAAGACAAAAAGCTTAATGTTTATGATTTGAGACCATTACATAAAGATGAAGGAAATTGGGGAGTCATCGGACGAAAATCTGATAATGTAAGTATATAGTAATAGTAATTTAAAAAACTGTATATTATATATATACTGTAAAATTGTGTAAATTAGATGTGCCATAAAATATATATTTTATCTTCTTATTTCTTAGTTTTGTCCTAAGTATTAAATTCTATGATACTATAAATTTAAGATTTTTTTTTTTCTTTTACAAAATATTAAAGATACCATCATAACTGTGAAAACTAGTCTACAAAGTTCTGAATTTTTTATTTTATTATAAAATTAACACAGGCAAATCTCTTTAGGTACAAATTTTTTGGTCTTTGTAAATGTAGGAATATTAAAGATTTAAATGTTAAATATATTATATTTAAATTGTCAAGAGTATAATATTGATATTTTTTTATTTTTTTTTAATAAAAAGTTCACATCTCATGGGCATTGCCCAATTTGAGAAGAGGGACTTTTCAAGGTAGAATATGCCTAGGATCCCCAAGTGGGATCAAACTGGCACCCTCAAGCACGACGGAGTCAATCACCCTACCTTTGTTTGAACCACAGTAGACATTCATAATATACATAATAAAAATTCACTAATATATATATATATATATATATATATATATATATATATATATATATATATATATATATATATATATATATATATATAATATATATATATATATATATATATATATATATATATATATATATATATATATATATATATATATATATATATATATATATATATATATATATAATATATATATATATATATATATCAAACAGGGGGAAAAACTAACCACATATTGTAAAAGTTGTAAAACTTACCACCCTCAAAAGTAAATTTTCATAAATTTTTTATAAAAAAACTTTTTATATTCTTGAGTTTCGTATTTATTGTTAGAATTGTCTTCATATATCAATATTTGGAAAAAAAACAATTTAATAAATGATAACTATAACTCAAAAACTTTCAACAAGTTAAAATTCACAACTTTTATATTTTTTAACTGATTTTATAATAATATATCAGAGGTTGTACAGTTGAGCTAAACACATGTCTGATTTTTGTTGAATATTTCAGTCAAAACAGTTTTGTTTTCATCAAATTTCGTTTTTGATAATTTATAGTACTAGTCTTACTCATTTATTTAAAAAAAAAAAAAAAAGCACTACTGAACAGCCATTTTTAAATATATTGTTGTTACTTTTACCTCATACAAGTGGGTACTTTTACAACATTCAAGTGGTTAGTTTTCCCCCATTTCATTTTTTCATTACTTTGGATTTTCAAAATTTTTTATAAATATTAATTTGTATATTTTCATAAACATTTTTATATAAAAATATTCAGAAGGTTCATATTTCTCAAGAAAATTATAGTTATATCAGATAACCCCGATTTTTTGAACATTTCCAAAAGTTCAAATTTTTAAAATTTTGGTTAGTTTTCCCCACCGTTTGATGGTATATATATAATAATTAAATATAATATATATATATATATATATATATATATATATATATATATATATATATATATATATATATATATATATATATATATATATATATATATATATATATATATATATATATATATACACATTCTGATATATACCTTACCTTCTGATTTTGCTTTGTATTAAATGGAATGAAATAATGAAATAGAATTTTATGGCAGTGATAAAACACAGTAATTAAATTTATAATAAAGTGGAACAAAGAACTAAGTAAATGACCCCAAAACCAAAAGGACAACAGAAAAAGAGATGCTGGTTCTTACCACATAAAATTTAGAACAATTTTTTTTTTTTTTTTAAGGAAAGAAACTATTCATTTTCTCAATTTTGAATTTTCTTGGTAGAATAGTTCTTTATATTTCAGTGTTTTATATGAAATAAATATAATAAATGATAACTGTAATTAAAAAAAAATTTCCCCCTATTTGGGTAGAAAACCTTGATTGATATAATAGCATAGGGACCGACTTGGGCTGGAATTTTGCCTGGGTGGCCAAAAATATGTAAAGAGGTCAAAAGCACTGAAATATTAGGTTAAGAAAATTAGATATAAATTTAATTGAGGTTTATTTAATTATAAGGAAGGAGTAGAGTAGTCAACATTTTCTCTGATAAAATATTAGAAAACTACAGATTTTTGTATAATAAAAGTTTAAAAACAATACAAAAATTTAAATTTTTATTTTATTTTTTTGATTCATAATAGTGATTCCACAGGTTTACCTAAAGACCCTAAGGTAAAGTTTGAAAAAATGTAAGACATAAAATTATCAATATAACCTGTATTTATACATATCATTGTTATTTTATTGCTGTGTATCAAATTTGTATCATTTTAGCTACATTATTTCAAAATTATTATTTATTATTTTTTATTATTTAAAAAGTCAATATGGTTAAAAGATCAGCTTCAGCAGTATGGGAATACTTTACAATGTTTCAGGATAGGCTCTTAATAGCTAAATGTAACATCTGCAGTCAGAAATTAGAAGAGGACCTCCAGGTGCCACAAGTAAAAAAGTTTTCAACCAAATCTTTATGGGGCATCTAAAATCAAAACACAAAGATGAACATTCACTAGCAGAAAAAGAGTGATCAAAAGAAACAGAAAAAAAAGAAAATTGAAAAAACAAGAAAAAAATCATAATTTTCTTATATTTTATTTGGGAATTTTTTTTTTTATATAACTGAGCTGAAATTTTCAGGGTATATGCATTTTTTCCTGAAGTTCTGAGTTGATTTCAAAAGCATTTTTCTGAGTCTATAATTGGCAGTTTGAAAGTTATTTGGACCCAAAGTTAAAAAAAAAAAAAATGAATAGCGGCGTCAAATCACTAGTCTACCCTGAGCTGAAAATTTAAATGAAAACCTTAGCCCCAATTTCTTGCATTAGTAGGAACATATTTTTGATATCATGTTCTACGAAAAAAAAGTATAAGTACATGAAAAAAAAATTTGAAAAAATCATACCCTTCCTAGAGAAAGAAATTATTTTAAAAAAATGCTACCTATTAATTTTTTTTATTTTTGGATATTGTTTAGAGGAGGGACAGGGACACAACTTTTATTTAGTGCATTATTAAATGCTATTTGTTTGAAGTGAGATTATAGTCTCAAATTTTGGGAATTTTTGAAATTTTGTCAAAAATGGACCTTTCTGAGAGGCTATATCTCAAAACCAACGAATCGCATCGAATAAAGTATAGAGAGGAATTTGTAGCCCCATGCCTCCTCTATACACCACCAAAAATAAGAAATGTTATAGTTTTTTTTAAAAAATTTTTTTTTTTTTTTTTTTTTTTTTTTTTTTTTTTTTTTTTTTTTTTTTTTTTCAGTTTTTGGCTTATAACATTTTTCCTATAACTCTGGGAACAAAAGTCTGTTAGAAGCTTTTGTAGCCCATAAAATTCTGAATATACAGTCCAAATTTCAGGTCATTCCTAAAAGTGGTTTGGCTTCGCCATTCATTTGAAAAAGGGTTAAATTTCAAAAAAAAAAAAAATTTTTTTAAAGTTATAAGCTCAGAAAAATGCTAGAAATGGATTTTTTTTCACTGGGAAAAAGCTATATACACTGAAAATTTCAGGAGAATCGGCTGAAAATTAAAAAAAAAAATAATTTGAAATTGGTCTGTCCCCTTAAGTATAATTTGCCATTTTAACCCTGGCAGGCAAACCCCAGTTTTCCCTGATTTTTAGCCAATTCATATATTAGCATCCCCCCAAAAATATATTGAGTACCTAAAAATTGAACTTAGAGGATTTGAAAAGTATGAAAGGTATTAGATTATAAAAAAAAAATACTTGGAGTCATGTCAGGCTACCTTACACTGCTACTAAAATGTGTAAAAAAAAAAATTAAGGATAAGAGGTAAGGTTCTTCATTTTAATTAATTTCTCCTCATTCATATATGGAATTATTAAATATTATTACTATTATTATTATTATTATTATTATTATTATTGTAATTTATGTATTTATTTAAATAGCATTCCTTATTTTTGCAAAATTTCAATTTGATTATTTTTTGGTAGAATGTTTTATTCAACTTGAACGTATGTGGTCCCATCAACAATGAAGAAACAGATGCCATGTGTCCTCCAGGCCCTGTTGGGGCCTGTCAAGCAAGTATAAGTCCTAGTGGTTCCAGGAATCTTGGGTACATAACATCTAATCCAGTTGCCAATAGCGTTGGGACATTAACTTTAATATATACAGGTAGGGATGGATTTTATTGGACTATTATAAATATAAAATTTTTAACTATCGAAATACCTTATTAATTTTAAAAACCTCGATAACTGTCTTCATTTGAATTAATGATACATTGTGTTTTTTTATTTTTATTATTTTTATAACCATCACTTCACAGGCAGAGCCCTATTCGAGGAGTGTGGTTCTTGGTCAAGGAAATGTGTGACATTCTATTATCTATTACAGTAGTCTTTGAGTACATTAAACATCCTTACATGCTCTAAATTTTGAATATGAGAGGTGTAAATTCTAGAAGAAAAAAAAAAAAAAAAAATAAAAAATAAAAAATAAAAATTAATTTAGCTTTTACTCAAATAACAAAACAAAAATTTGACAAAGGGAGCAAGATATTTTCATTTATTTATTTATTTTTTTATTTTTTATTTTTTTGTTGAGAAATTTACAATTGGTTTTCTTCCCCCCTACCCAATAGATACAATGAGTCAATGATGCTGTATATGAATGGTATAATAGAAATATGCGATAATTATTCTTATATATAAATTCTTGAATATATTGTATAGCACATTTTTGGTATTTATCTGATACCCCATTCCAAAGATTCATCCTTAATACCATATATATATATATATATATATATATATATATATATATATATATATATATATATATATATATATATATATATATATATATATATATATATATATATATATATATATATATATATATATATATATATATATATATATATATATATATATAAGGTTCTTACCTTAATAAAAAAAAAAATTTTAAAATAAATTTTTTTTTTTTTTTTTTTTATTTTTTTTTTTTTTTTTATGTCTTTTTTTTTTAAATAGTTTTAAATTCCTTAATATTATATTTATATATATTATATATATATATATATATATATATATATATATATATATATATATATATATATATATATATATATATATATATATATATATATATATATATATATATATATATATAATGAAACAAAGATAGCACAAGATGAAACATTTAATTTACAATAAAAGATGTTTCGGTCCACCCTTGGATCACCATCAGTTCTGTATAAAGATGACATAACAGCAGTAATGAGCAAAATAAATTATAAATATTATACACTAAACATAACATGATGCAAGGCAGTTTACCTTAAGTGATATTACATCCAGCATTATATGGCTCACAAATGAACGACACCATCAAGGGAAGGACAGGAGAAATTATATTGGTCGTTTGGGAAAATTATTTGCGCAGTGACATATACTGTATACACATACAGTCCATAAAGCTAAAGCCGTTCATACAATGCAAGAATTTCTCCTGTTTGCCTCTCAATTTTGTCGTTTGTGTGTCTTATATTGGTGTAATATTTCTTAAGGTAAATTGCCTTGCGTCATGTTAGGCTTATCGTGTAATATTTATTATTTATACTGTTTATTCATTGTTATTTTATCTTTATACAGAACTGATCATAACCAAAGGGTCGATTGAAAGGTCTTCTTTGATTGTAAATTAAACGCTTCATCTTAGGTGCTATCTTTGTTTCATTCTAAGAATTAAGTTTTCTAGGAACAAAAACTTTTTTGATATATATATATATATATATATATATATATATATATATATATATATATATATATATATATATATATATATATATATATATATATATATATATATATATATATATATATATATTAAAAAACAGGTGGTGATTCTTGCAAAGAAGGTGTCCCATCTTCCTCAACGCGAATTACCTTTATATGTAGTGACATCAGTTATCCTCCAGCATTTATTGAAGTAACAGACACTTGTGAACATTTGTTTGAATGGCACACCCCAGCAGCATGCCCAGTCAACATGGCTTCCAGCAAAGATTGTGAGATTACAGACCCACTTTTTGGTCATAATTTTGATCTTAATCCTTTGAGAAATCCTTCCAGTGATTATTATGTCTCCAATGGGCAACAGCACTTTATGATTAACATATGTGGTCCACTTTTAAAGCCTTGTGGACAGAGCTCTAACAACACCGCCATATGTTCGCTTCAAGGGGGCGTGAGTGGGGGCGAAGTTCCAGCAGAATTGGTGTTTAATGATGGAACTTTGACAATGAAGTTTTCTAACGGTGCTCAAGGATGTGGTGATGATAGGTGGTCGTCTCAGATTCTGTTTTTATGCAGTCATGATGAAAAAGTCACAGAAGGGTTGCAATACATCCATGCGGATGAAAGTTCTTGTGTGCATCATTTTCTTTGGTATACAAAATATGTATGTCCTCCCCATGAAGTGGTCGAGTGCTCTGTTACGGATGGGGATGTTTTTTATGATTTGAGTCCACTTTCAGATCCAAATGTTAATGAGATATTTATGACATCTGCCAGAGACAGAAAATATGTACTAAACGTTTGCCGTTCTGTTATTCATAGCAAAGAAAGCCGCTGTGCATACGATGCAGGCGCATGCCTTATTGACATAAGTCACAAAAATAAAACATTAAATCTTGGGAAAGTGTCGTCAGGTCCGTATATAGAAGATGGTGCATTAAAATTGAAGTATGTCGATGGTGATAAATGTAATGACACTCATTTTCATTCAACAGTCATTGAATTTGATTGCACTAATGAACAGTATCTCTCTTTTCCTCTTCTTTTTGCCGAAGACGAGTGCTTGACACTTTTTAAATGGTCATCTGTATATGCCTGCCCACAAAATATTTCTGAAGCTGTAGAAACCTTTAAAGAATCCAAAGAAGCAAATTGCACAGCAGTCAATTCACTTACTAAGTATGTCTTTGATTTGAATGGTTTGAAAAATGAGACTGCATATGAATTAAAGATTAGAGATGGGTCATTAATGCTTTTGAGTGTATGCGGAGCTGTTAACGACAGTAGGTGTTCTGCACTTGACAGCGGAGTTTGTTTTGTATCGAGAGATACAAGTTACAGTGCTGGAAAATGGAATCAGAAACTTAAATTCAGAAACTGGAACTCTTACTTAGAATACGAAGGTGGAGAAAAATGTTCAAAAGGTTTAAAGTGGTCGACGCGCATAAGTTTTGTTTGCCAAGATAATGAAAGAAAATTGGGTCCTGTTTTAATTACCATTGACGAAATATCATGTACTTATTTCGTAAATTGGTACGCGATAGAAGCTTGCGAAAGGCATATTCGATGTTTTGCGCATTCTTTTGAACGCACTTACGATCTTTCACCATTGACTCTGCATTGGAAAAATTATGAAGTTTCTGACCCATCAGACGAAAATATAACTTATCTCATCAATGTGTGTAAGCCATTAAATCCTGTGGTTGGTGTCAATTGCCCTCCGGGCTCCTCAGGCTGTATAATTAGAAAGAACAGAGATCCCCTTGGACTTGGTCATCCAATTCTTAATCCAAATGTTGGAGCAAATGAAAGCGTTCACCTGATGTATACCCACGGTTCGGATTGTCCCACCCATCCAGGATTTCACCTTTCTTCCAGGATCATATTCGTCTGCAACAGATCAGCTGGAAGGGTAAGTAAATAGTAATGTTTTTATCATATTAAGTAGATGTATATAAAGTTGTATATATATTATATATATATATATATATATATATATATATATATATATATATATATATATATATATATATATATATATATATATATATATATATATATATATATATATATATTAGGTGTTCCTTAAAATCAAATGTTTTAATTACTTTGCTTCTACCTCATCAATTTGTTGTATTTTAGGAAAAAACTGTAGGAATTTTTTTTTGAGTTATGTCAATAGGAACATCTTGCACATGGATAACAAAGTTTTATATTAATGCCGGTCTAAACCCAGATTTTTTTTTTTTACGGGTGCATGCGCCCCTTACTAGAGAACTCACTTTCGCTCTCGACCATAGCTCAAATGCTCAGACGAGCATTTTTGTAAATTAATATATATTTATATTAAATATATATATATATATATATATAATATATATATATAATATATATATATATATATATATATATATATATATATATATATATATATATATATATATATATATATATATATATATATATATATATATATATATATATATATATATATATATATTATATATATATATATATATATATATATATATATATTCCTTTTTTAAATGTTCTCAATTTATAGCTCATGGAATAATAGGTTAGATTACATAGCTTGTTACTTGTTACTATTTATTAATATCTTACTAATCTTTATATGTAAAGGTCATTGAAACTTCTGATTTTCTAAATTAGATTAATAGCTTGATAGCCTATTTATGTGCAAAATAAATACTTCTTATTTAATGCAAGTATAAAAGTTTTAGTGTATCATTTTTTTTTCAGGGTATACCTTCTTACTTGAGAACAACTGGAGACTGCCAAATACATTTTGAATGGCAGACATCTTTGGTATGTCCTCCTCCCGTTGAAGAAGGACAATGCCAAATAGCTTTTGAAGCTGCCAAGACCAACATCGACCTCATCCCATTAAAATCTAAAGGACCATACAGAGTAACATACCTGGATAACGTCTTTCTTTTAAATGTTTGCGGAGGGATAGTTTGTGATAATAGTTCCGCAGTGTGCGATTCTGAGGGGAAAAGCTATGGACACACTTCACAAGCAAAACTCCGTTGGGAAAATAATGCCCTTGTTTTGGCTTTTTATGGTGGTGACCCTTGTAAAGAAGCTTTTACAGGTGTTCGCTCCACAAGGATTTTCTTTCAGTGCAATCCGGATAGTGGTTTAGGATTCCCGGAAGTCGATCCTATTATGCATGATTTAACATGCATGGCAATATTTACTTGGAAGACAAATTTAACGTGCTTGGAATCCTTATACAAGTCTCCAGAAACCCGTCCTTCCGTTCCGGAAAGGACACAGTCTACCACTACGTCAAATTCAACCCATTACTCCCCGCCAGAGCCACAAACAATTCAGGATGACACGGATATGTCGGAGCATACGTGGATTTCAGTCTTAATTTCAGTGCTAGTGATGGCTTCTGTCGTGGCAGCGTCGGTTTACGTGGTTGGGAGGTCGTCTCAAGGTCGACGGTGGTACGCTCGTGCGAAAAGGACTTTCTCCCGTAAAGGGTATGCTAATAGCGCTGAAAACGATACACTCCTGCAGGGGGAGACAACTTATGTGTATAGAGTAGATGAGGACGAACGTGTTCTTAGAGTGTAGTGATATATATATAAATAAATAAAAAAAATTTTTTTATTTATTTTTTTGCTTAAATTTAACAGCAGTAGATTATTACTTTAATTTGGTGAATTTTTAAATTTTAAATTTTTTTAATTTTTTTATTATTATTAAATTATTAAAATTATTATTTTATTATTTATTATTATTATTATTATTATTATTATTATTATTATTATTATTATTATTATTATTATTATTGAAGTAAAATGGTTTGGTAATCTTCAACAATTCCTATCGTAATGTAATTAATAATTTTTAGCTGTATCTACTTAATTGCAAAAGCTTATCTTTTCTGTGTATGCCGTTTCCTTTTCTACTATTTTTATCTTTCTCTTTCCCCTCCCCCCCTTCCCCATCTCTCCCTCTTTCCTCTCCCTTCCCCATCTCTCTCTCTCTCTCTCTTTCTTTAAATCTTTTGGCACCGCTAACAGCATCTGGATTGTTTGATTCCACCCTAAATTGGAAATGGATTAAAAGGGGCATTATTTATTTGCATTGATTACTAATATTTCTAATACATGGATCAAATGGACTTCCTATTTCCATTAAAGACTAATAAATGGATTAGTGGTACTGCCTATCCTCCAGTAACAATTAACAGCTATTTATGATCACGCTCTTTAATTAAGCTTTTACCCCTTACCTTTTGACTAACGGGTTCAGTCGCTGACTTAAAAAACTTTTGGCGAAGCTTCGCGTCCGAAGGACTAAATGCAGACCTACTACTTTTGCCTTTGCTTTCTTTTTGGGTAAGCTGGCATCATTATTATTATTATTATTATTTTTATTATTATTATTATTATTACTTTTATATTATTAGTATTATCTTTGTTGATATTATTATTTATTATTGAGGTTTTACTTATCCGTATACAACAATTTGTGAAGTAGTTTATTGTAGTAGTAATTGAAAATTAGTCTCAAATGAAACCCCATTTATATGCTAGCTATTTCTAAATATGTAATATATTATGAATTTGCTGTATCTCTGTTATTGCTGAAGTAGACCACTGGAAATGATGAGGGAAGAGGAATTGTAGGAAGGATTGAGAGAGCGAGAGAGAAACACCAATTTCATGTTAATTTAAGATGCAGCGTAAAGTTGTAAGAGTTGTTTAGGTTAGGAAGGAAAGAAAAGAGAGCATTAGTATTTAAAAGTTTTGATGGGTGGTTCAAAGAAAGTAGTTTGATTTTCAGTGGAAGAAAAAAACTAGAATTGTATGATGAGTGGGAAATGTAAATGAAAGTGAATTAAGAGTAAGTAGGAAGATAAAACTTAACACAGATTTATGATGAGTAGTCATAAGTAATCTTCTAGATTGAAGAAAAAAAAACCATTATTGCACAAGGATTTTAAGGATATTTTTTAAAAATTTCGATTTTGAAAATTGAATGTGGACGTGTAATAAACGAAGTGAGTTTGGTCAAATCTTTGTGTTGACTGTCATCTAGCATTGAGCTAGGTTGTATATTTAATAGATATACTGAAAATTCTGCTGCGTTTATGGTACAGATTTATAAAAGGATGATAAATGTAACACGGTAATACATTTGGGCTTATGGTTATTGTACCCGAGGTAGGATTTAAAAGAATGAGTGGGTCAGGGTTGAGAGTGAAAATGCTCGGTAATAATTTTTATCTGGTTTTGAACGTATTTTGAAATTTAGTAGCATTCCATAAGAGGGGGGGGGGAGGGAAAGTAGATGTTATTTTAAATGATAATTTGTGTAGAAATATGGCTCTTTATATATATATTTCACAGCCGTGGCAGATTACTGAGAGATGGATATTTTTAATGAAAAAGGTGTAGGACAACGCATAATAAGATGAAGAATTAGGAACATAAAATAACGAAAAGTTTTTGGTGACTTGGATTTTTTTTTCTCCTCCACATAAAAAAAAACTTTTAAATGAAATTGTCGAACAAATTTTTTTTTTTTTTTTTGAGATTAAAGTAAGATGTGGTGAATAGAATTTAAATTTTGGAAATCACTTTAGAATTAATTGTGTGAAAGAGGAAATGAAGAGGAGAAACACCAAATGAAGAAAATATATATATATAGTTTAAATTTCATAGAAAGATTAGTCTTACAGCATTGAAGGCAAAGGATGCGAATGTGAACAATAGAGAGAGAAATATAGGTAGGGGCTTCAATTCATCTACTGAAGATTATCCTGTGTTAACTTATTTGCAGCATTTATATGCTCTTATATAGAATAGGCGAATAATAGTTTTAGATAGGTTGTTTTAAGGTTTATTTTTATTTTTATAATATATATATATTATATATATATATATATTATATATATATATATATATATATATATATATATATATATATATATATATATATATATATATATATATATATATATATATATATATATATATATATATATATATATATATATATATATATATATATATATATATATATATATATATATATATATATATATATCGTTCTTTTTTTATGTCTTTATTTTTCATTTTGCAGAGATCAAACCTTTATTTTGGATGACCACTTGTGAGGCCCCCTCCCCCCAAAAAATGAATCTTTAGTGACAGTGATATATTTATGTATGTGACCCAATAATATTTAATTCGGTTGCAATTTTATTTTTGTATTCATGGTTTTATAATTGTGACTTTATTAATAAAAGCATTCCATTGTTTTAGGAAATAGGCATTTTTATTTATTTATGCATAAGGAAAAAAGCTGAGTTTATGATTATTGGTCCTATTATTATAGTGATTGTGTGCTATTATTACAGGGATTTATTATTAATAATAAGGATGGTTTATTTACAGCTGAAATATTGTTTTGAGACTTTAAGGTAAATGATATATGTTGCTTTTGACATTTTTGTTTTTTATAGAAATAAAAATTTTTTAAATTTTTTAAAAATATTTGAGAAAGTTTATATAGCATAATATGGGATCAATGTATGTAACTTGAATAAGAATTAAAATTAACTTTTTTTTTTTTTTTTTTTTTTGCAATTTTTTTTTGCAAAGCTTACTATAATTCGTAATTATGATTACTATTTTTTACTATAAGTTCCATTTACTTTATAGTTAGGTTGAAGTTGTGATTCAGTTATAGTGTGTAGTTCCTCATTTAATTTAGTTGGAGAGAATTTTTTTTTTTTTTTTAAAAATTTTTACAACCTTTTTTTTCTCTGTCAAAGGTAAATAATTTTTCCGATGCTAAGGTGAAGCTTATCTATTCTTATCTACTTTTCAAGGTCAATTTCTTTTCTCCATCTCTTGTCTCTCTTTCCATCTGAATTAGAATAGGAGATCCAGCGTCGAAACCAAAGGAGTTATTGTTAAGTTTTTTTTTTCTACTTATTTTTATATAGATAGTTGAAAAGTAGATTAAAATCAAGAGATTATTGTAGATTAAAATCAGAGATTACTTTTGATAGTTAAAAAAATGATGTTTTGCTCCATATATATAATATATATATATATATATATATATATATATATATATATATATATATATATATATATATATATATATATATATATATATATATATATATATATATATATATATATATATATATATATATATATATATATAAATTGGTTTCATTTAAAACTGTATTGATGTTATAAATTCGTGTTGTTATTTAACTAATTAAGTGAATTGTCGTTTGAATGTTAGGTGCAATAAATATATAACTGACCACCCCCTTCCCATCTTCCAACTAATCCTGTGTAAAAGTTTGTGCTTTACAAAAAAGAGGGGAGCGAACCCCCATTTCTATTCATATCTTGTCCATGTTACTCCCCCACCCCCTTACTGTAATTTATAACTAGAAAATATTTATTTTTTATTAAAGTAATGTATAAAATCCTAGTCAATATTTTTGCCATTGTAAGCTACAATGATATTTTTTTGTAATATATATATATATATATATATATATATATATATATATATATATATATATATATATATATATATATATATATATATATATATATATATATATATATATATATATATATATATATATATATATATATATATATAATCATATCACCAATGTATAAAATTATTTGTAAATTTCGACAATATTCTGAACTTGTTTTATGTGACTTGTCCATTGAATTTTTTTTTTTTTTTTAAAAAACATTTTTTTTTTTTTTTTTTTAAAAAAAAAGAATTTTTAAATTAATTTTTAAAAAAAAAAAAAAAATTTTTTTGAAAAAAAATTTGAAACTAAAAAATGTGTACCTTTAATACCTTTAAAAAAAAAAAAAAAAATAAAATTTAGTAAATATCAATAAATATTCTACTGAAAGGTAGTTAATACCCTTCTCTCTCTCTTGGAAGAAAAAATAAATAATAAAAATAAAAATAAATTTTATTATTATTTTGTTGTAAATAGTTTTCAAAGTTTACCGATAATGAATTAGGTTCAGTTCACTGCGATCTGAAAATAGAAAATATTTACACATTGTAGTTAATATAAAAAATTTAGTAAATAAAATAAATATAATTATACAATTTACTCCTATTTGCAATACATTCACTCTCCTACTGCAAAGCTTGGAAAAATTCAAATGATTTCTTATTTTTTAATACATAATTAACTCCTGTTTGGAAAGGTAAAATCACTTGACATAATAAAAATCATAAATCGGTGGATTTTTTTATTTTTTTAAAAAAATTAACATCACAGTCTTCATATTTTTAAAATCAAAATATTTAAAAAAAAAAAAATTCAAGGTGTACAAAATATCCTTCCGAAAGCAATTTTGATCAATTCTAATAAAATTTAATATATCATAAAGGTTAATTTATAATTCTCTAAAATTTATTCAGACAAGTTAAAATTTATTCAGACTAAAGGCTTTTAATAAATTTTTTCAGCTTTCACCATTTTTAAAAATATACTACTCTGGACTCCTTTATTTTATTATTATAAACAATTTAATATTTTTTTTTGGTCTGGGCACCACTACCCTGGTGAAAAGCTTTAATGGGATGTACAATGATGTACTCCAAGTCAGGGGGTTTATATGTATAAATAATTACTTCATAATTACAAAAGTAATA
>SEYY01023061.1:5000-20000 GCA_009176605.1 Armadillidium nasatum | reverse complement strand
ATCATAGTGCAACTTCAAACCCTAATTTGAAGATTGAAATCTTTTTAAAAAAAAACCATTAAGAAAGTGGGATACTGAAAATCTCACTGCTTCTAGATTTGTTGAAATGAAAAGTAGTCAAACCTAGATCTCTCTAGTGGTGCTGAATGGGTAAGGAACCACTTAATATAGGTCTTTTAACCCCTAAATTTGGGCTAAAAGTTCCCTCCTAATTTGGTGGCTCCACAGCCTAAAAAACAGTTATGAAAGAACATGGCTGGGTGCTAGCTTGCCAGATTTAATGACAAAGTCACTAAATCTGGCTACCGGTCGAATTGTGCATCTCTCTCTCTCTCTCTCTCTCTCTCTCTCTCTCTCTCTCTCTCTCTCTCTCTCTCTCTCTCTCTCTCTCTCTCTCTATATATATATATATATATATATATATATATATAATATTATATTATATATATATATATATATATTATATATATATATATATATATATATATATATATATATATATATATATTATAATATAATATATATATATAATATATATATATATATATATATATATATATATATATATATATATATATATATATATATATATATATATATATATATATATATATATATATATATATATATATATATAATATATATATATATTAGCCACATATATATATATACTATATTATAATATAATATATATATAATAATATATAATAATAATAATATAATAATAATAATAAATAATAATAATAATAATAATAATAATAATAATAATAATAAATAATAATAATAATAATAATAATAATAATAATAATAATAATAATAATAATAATAATAATAATAATAATAATAATAATAATAATAATAATAATAATAATAATAATAATAATAATAATAATAATAATAATAATAATAATAATAATAATAATAATAATAATAATAATAATAATATAGTAATAATAATAATAATAATAATAATAATAATAATAATAATAATAATAATAATAATAATAATAATAATAATAATAATAATAATAATAATAATAATAATAATAATAATAATAATAATAATAATAATAATAATAATATATGTAGAGCTTTTCTTTGTAGAAGTTTACTTCTTCCAGAGAAAATAATTAAATAAGATATAATTATATATTAAATAATAATTAATACAATTTTATAGATAGAAATAATTTATACATATAATTTTGTTTTAATCTTCGTTAATACTTAATTATCATTTAAATGTGTAATTAGTTATAATTAACTTTATTACTTGACTTATAAACTGGACATTTCGCTGATTGATTTTCTAATTATTTTTATTTATTTTTTTTTTTATTTTTCTAATTTTTCTAATTATCTTTGCGAGGTAATTTTGAGAGATAGTTAAATTTGTCCTCAAGAGTTGCCATGTTGGTTGTCAGTGTTTGACTTGAAGTACTGATTGCGGAGCATTAAATTTTTATTCTCTGTTTAGTTACATGTTTAATATAATAATAATAATAATAATATAATAATAATAATAATAATAATAATAATAATAATAATAATAATAATAATAATAATAATAATTAATAATAATAATAATAATAATAATAATAATAATAATAATAATAATAATAATAATAATAATAATAATATAATAATAATAATAATAATAATAATAATAATAATAATAATAATTATAATAATAATAATAGTAATAATAATGCGGTATTAAAAGTAAATAGGTTTCCTATTTTTCAGTATTTCTATTGAATATTTTTCTGATGAGATTTTATTCTTATCTATCTATCTGTTCATAAAATCAACATAAATGGTGAATTATGATAAAGTACTTTATCTAATATTTATTATCATGCCTAAAAATAAAACATGATTTAAAATCTTTCAGTTTTTATATATCTTAAAATCTTAAAAGTAAAACTTTAAAAATAAATTTATTTTTTCATTTTCAGAAAGAACAAAAACTACTTAAAAATGAGATTAACGTTTCAGAAATATTTTACTCTGTATACTTTTTGAGCTTCACAAAATAAGCAGCCTGATTATGTACGCCATTCCGTGGGACAGTAACTGCGCTTCCTACAATACAAGGTGAATTATTGCCTCAAACCACAGGCGTCAAAGGCAAATATGAATGCATGTTGGATTGTATTCTGAGAAAACTGTTCTTTCATGAAAAATCTTGATGGTAAGATCATTACAAATTGTATATGGTAATGAGGGAGGGGGGGGGAAGCAGGAAATAAGGAGATCATGAAACATAGGAATGGTTATAAAATTCGTAAAAAAGAACAGCTATTAAGTCATCCCATAAGTAATGTTTGCATTTTACATCGAATTTTGAAGAGTTAATTTAATAGTCTGGTTCTGATGATAAAATTTTTTACAAAGCATTCTTAATCATATGGATAATTTTGAATTTGAACATAAAATTAATTGATATGAGGCATATACATTAATACCAAGTATTAGGTTCCAAACGTTCCGAGTAGGATGGCCATTTGTTTTTCAAGAATTGTTTTCAAATAATCGTAGGAGTGACAATAAATTTCAAAAGGGCAATATTCTAAATTTTTTTTTCTCCTTAAATCTCAAATCGATTCCCCACCATTAAAATAAATTCACTTTTATGATCTCGAATTTATTTAAATTAGACAGGAATATTTCCTTTATAACACCCTTTTAATTTAAGATGAGACGAAAATATATCTTTTATGACCTTCTTCGAATTTAAATTAGACAAGTTTTTAATTTAAACTGGAATGACTCTTTCTGGCCACCTTTGTATTTAAATTTAGAGAAGAATAACTTTGATGATCTCCATTGGATTTAAATTTAGACTGGCATATTTCTTTAATGAACTCTCATGGATTTAAATTTAAATTTTATTTAATTTTTTTTTATTTTTTTTTTTTTTTTTTATTTATTTTTTTTTTTTGCACATCACCACCACTCACTGGCAGAACTGTATTCAAGGAGGGGGTGTTAGAGCAATAGAAAAAATAAAATAACTCACAAGCCCCACCTAACGCAAATTTCGTAGGTGAGCACAGAAGTGGGCTTTAAAGGAATGGATATTAAATTCAGCAGGAAGTCAGAAGATGGGAGATAATTCCGCAAAACCACAGCCGACAAGCCTGAAGTTGCCTATGTCTACGCAAATTTATATGCAGACAATGCACCCCTTGTGCTACGAGGGCCGTAAAGGTGGAGGTATGCGAGTGGACAGTTCCTCGAGTATTTGCCACTGTAGTATCTATAGAAAAGAAACAGGGCACCAGCGTCACTTCGCATAGATAAAGGGTCAAGTGAATTTGTAAGAGCAGAACAGTTTATAAGTCTTTTAGCCTTTGACTCAACCCTATCCAAAAGACGGTGAAACCTGAACCACCCCATATATGAGAGCAGTACTCCATACAAGGGGGATGACCCCTTGTATAATTGGAGTAACTGCGAAGAAAAAAAAATTCTCTCAGCCCAAACAGAATTCCCAGCTTCTTTGAGGCCGCCCTAGGAACCATTTTGATGTGAGGTTTCCAAGACATTTTTTTGTTTGTGTAAAGGCCATAGATATTTATATTGTCAACAGGAGAGACGGGAGAACCATCGAAAGAAAAAAATTAGGAGGTGTCTTTGAGAGGGAGATTTCTAGAAGTTGTTTTTTAAAGAGTTGAATTTCACAAGGTTGAGAAGACTCCACTGGGAAATTCTATCCAGATCTGCAACTGCAAGAATAGAATTGGAAAGGTGAAGACAAGAGGCAACTCTTGAGGCAAAGGAGGGAGCAGATTTGAAATGAGTGAAAACATGGAAAGTCGAGTCATCGGCATATGAATGGATAGGGTTAGACAAGCAACTGATAAGATCATTAATGAAAAGTATGAATAAAGTAGGAGACAAGAACGAACCCGGAGGAACACTATTATTGACGGAGAAGGAAGAAGAAGTCGCCCCATCAACAACAGCCGAAATGGAGCGATTAGAAAGAAAGCTAGACATAAGTAAGCAAAGAAAGGAGGAAACTCAAAGGAGGGGCTTGGAAAGCAGCCAAGCATTTACGCACGGTCTAATGCCTTAGATATGTCAAGCCTACCACACAAGTCTCCCTATGTCCCTAAGGGAGAAGACCATAGATCTGTGAGATAGGAAAGTATATCACCAGTAGACCTCGAACGCGAAAGCCATACTGATGATAAAAAAAGGAATGAGACTCCAGATGATCCAAGAAATGAAGCTAGGAAGGGTTTCAAAGATTTTAGATGAATACAAGTGAGAGCTATAGGACGATAGTTAGAAGGATCAGAACGGTTACCTTTTTCCGAAATAGGTTGGACTAATGCGCGTTTTCCAACACTACGAAAAGTACTAGTATTGAGGCATAGGGAGGAAGTTGAACAAGGGATGGAGCTAGCTCAGAGCACACTCCCTTAAAAACTCAGGGTGGGGGGGAATGCCATCCGGGCCGCTTGCCTTCTTAACGTTCATAGATTTCAGAAGTCCATGCACCTGATCAAATTACAGTAAAGGCATGGGACATCTGAGAGAAGAAGTAGGAGGAGGATTGCCGGAATCGTCCAGGGTGAATTAGAGGAGAACAGGAGGCCGAAGAGATTAGCCTTTTCAGTTGGAGTGTTACCAACAGTACCATCAGACTGAATAAGAGGATGAAAGGAATATTTACAGAAGTTGTTAGAGATGTTTTTGGCAAGGTCAGAAAGATTTATCAGTAGAAGAAATTAGGAGCTCAGCACACCTTTTTGGTGAAAGTCAGCTTTGCTCGTCGAAGAATATCCCTGGAACGATTCCGAGTTTAATGAAAATTATTGAGTGACAGGAGAAGGAGTTTTTCCACTCTCGATACACGATCCTCTGAACAGAGAAGCGCACCATAGAGCAAGAAGAATCGAACCATTATCGGCAGAACCGAAGCGTCTTCAGAGACAAACAGTCCATCAGGAATAGTTAGCGTAGAGAAACGCAAATCCCCAGTCAGCCCGATCAAAGTCCAAAAATACGCTTAGGGCAGGAGCAGTTGGAGAGCGAGCATGAAAATTAAGAGTAATTAGATTGTGGTCAGAGTTACCAATATGTACGAAGACAGCGTATTTATAGAGAGACAAGGAACTTAGTAGTGAAACATAAGTCAAGAGTGTTTAAGAATTGGTTGGGGACGATCCGGAATGTGTGTTGGTTCTTTAATCAATTGCTCCAGATCGTCGAGAATGCTGAATAATTTAAAATTCAGTTCTTTCATGGCCTCCTTTGGATATATATTAGATAATTTATAATAATGACTATTATTATATAGTCATATATAACCACCCTTAGATTTAGAATTAAGATAAGAATCACCAATTTTAATGCGACCCCGATCCGGGGTTGAATTAGACAGGAATTCTTATTTCATTATCTCCCTTGGTTTTAAAATGAATAGGAAAATTATATTTAATGATTTTCCATTTGGTTTAAATTAGACAGGAATATTTGTTTCAAAGTGCAAGAGAAATGATACAATATTATATGGTTAAAATTTCATACCATAAATATCTTACTAACTCAAAATACATTAAAAGAAATAGTAAGAAATTCAGTTTCTACACTTTTCAGAAAATTTTGCTTTTTTGATATTTTTATAAAAAATGTAGTTTTCTTCAAATTTCAAATAGTTCTATAAATTGAATTACATTTCTTTATATGTTAAACATTTTTGCAGATGGTCATGTATCATCGGAGTCTTGGAGTATAAACCTCAAACAAGATTTGTGTGACTTCAGCAACATTTAAATTTAAAGAAGACTTTTCCATTACCTCACTGATGTAGGCTAAAAAACCTACGGGTGCGCTCTTATTTAACGTGAGTCAACCTTCACGGATATTTTTTAAAAAGTCAATATTAACTCTAAGGCTTCTTTTCATTGCATTTGGTATGATAGTAGCTATGGAGATGATTCAGATAGGGAATTTGATTAATATTTTCTTTGAAAATAATTAGAATTTCAAATAGTGACTTGGAAGCCACTTTTGTAGATGCAAAATATCGCCTTTTATTTGTGTGTTTTTCATCTTTAAGATTATGAATATTTTGGAACTTCTAATATCCTCCCTACTCTTAAACTAGCTTCCACTCTACGACCTTAACAAAAAGAGATAAAGTATTGCGATCAATGATTAAATATAATCCTTTGTATTTTAAATTTATATTTCATTCATAATAAAGTGAAATTCCCATTTGGGCCATGCTCAAAAATAATGCCAGGTGTTTGTAAATTAGTACATCGTAACGGTCTAAATTTATAATAAAGAAATAATATTGTTCTCAAATACTGCTTAAGACAATGATTATTTTATAAATTAAAATTGCAAAAAATTTACCGATATTTATCTACGGTCAAATATAATAATTTATTATTATAATTATTAAAATATTGTTTGTCTAAATTCGTAACAAAAAAGAGATTTAATATTGGTATAAGGTTTTGTATATCTAATATTTGCAGTTTAAACCGCTCACGGGCTGAACCCTAAAAATCTGACAAATAGTTTAAATTATTATTAAAATAACAAAATTTATTAACTTCTTACAGTTCTAGTTATCCTTCCAAAAATGGGAATGACGGAAACTTCAATTCCTTTTACCATTCTTCTATAGATATAGACCGTCCTTGGTGGTTCGTTGACCTTCAGAAAACCTTTAAAATATACAAGATTACAATAAATGCACGACATGATTTTGCTAAAAGGCATAATACATTAAAAGTGAGTTTTATTTTTTTTTAATGCCTTATATGTCATAGTTACTTCAAGGAGGGGCAGAAACAAAAAATAAAAGAGAAACCCACTCAATCCTGATTAGCGTAAATCTCTTAGGTGGGTGCAGACGGAGGACTTAAGGGGAAGATAATGCATGAGAGGTTCCACGAACAGAAGTGGCTGTGGAAATTAGGTCCCACAATGACAGTCTGGGGTTTACCCTATTCACACAATATTCATGCGAAAGCATAGCTACCCTTTTTATCGGGCGGCCGAAGTGGTGAATGTTTAGGTAGTTTCCTTGAGCCCTACATTGTTGTACCTATAGCAAAGAGATGTGCCTAGAGACAGAGTTGTCAAGGAGTTTGAAGGAGCGGACAGTTTATTAATTTTTTAGTTTTAGACTCTACCCTATCCAAAAGAGAGGTGATGTGAACTCTCTGAGTCCACTTTACGTATGTGATCTTCACATTCTCACATGTAATTATTCCTAAATTAAATATTCTTTTGTAGTTAGGAAGCTAATTGTGAACTCCCTCAAAGCTACTTTGGTTCCCTGGGGATTCATGTAGACCCCAGTTGAGAAACACTGCCCTAACCTAACATGTAAGCAAATATTTGAGGAGAATGGAACTGTATATATTCTCTCATTTGTTACTATATTGTTACTTTTACTGGACGACTCCGAGTAACCATTCCTAATCCTAAGCTGAACAACGCGTATAAGTAAAAAAAAACTTAGTAAATTTATTGAAAATATTTTGTTGACAGATGGGGGGGAGGCTGATTTCCAAATTTTTTTCCAGGGGCCCCAATGCAAATTTTTTAATATACAAAATATTTATTTTAAGTTTTTAAAAACCATTGCACGAAAATATATTTTAAACAAAAAAAAAAAAATAAAAAAATGAGTTTTATTCATTTTTTTATGAAAATCTTTCAAATTTCGTACTTTATTTTTTAATTTTTAGTTTTATGTCACTGAAAATTTGAAGCTTGATGAAACAGGAAGACCAAATGTCACGTCTCTTCCATTATTCTCTGAACAAAAGACATCTCCAGTCGACACAGAACAAACCATCCACGAAAAACCAGAAGGAATGTGTGGTAGATACATCATTGTCATCAGAGACTTACCAAGAGGTTATGAAAATCCTCTAGAAATAGCTCATGTGAATGCCGAAGGAGATGTTATTTTATTCTGACTGGCTTGTAAAGTAGAAAATCTACCCTCTAAAATGCAGATTTTAAAAATATAAAAGTAGAAAATCTACCCTCTGAAATATAGATAGAGATATAAAAACAAAAGGAAAAGTATCTACCCTCTAAAATGTAGATTATAAAAATATAAATACAAAAGTAGAAAATCTACCCCCTGAAATATAAGATGTAGAGATATAAAAACAAAAGGAAAAATCTACCTTCTAAAATGAAGATCGTAGATATAACAACAAAAATATAAAATCTACTCTTTGAAATGGGGGTTGCAATATATATAAAAACAAAAGTAATTCTACTCTCCTAAATTCTTAGAATTATACATATTATAAATTTGGCAAAACTTATTTTTTTTTAATTATTATTATATAAATAATATATTATTATATATATATATATATATATATATATATATATATATATATATTATATATATATATTATATATATATATATATATATATATATATATATAATATATATATATATATATAATATATATATATATATATATAATATATATATAATAATATCATGTAATATTTAGATTATTTATATTATTTATTTTTATTTATTTATTTATTATATATTATTTTAATTTTTATTGTTCTTAATGTTGGCTGTGGCAACTAAAAATTTTTTTTTAAAAACGCAAATTTTATTAATAAAAAGGGTTAATTTTTTCCTAACTTTTGAAAAATGAAAAAATAAAAAAAAAAAAAAAATCCTCAAGAATTTTTTTATCTGCTTGAGGAAGCAATTCTATTTATAGATAAGTAATCGTAATTTTAATATAGAACTCCTAAATGACAATTAATCAGTTTAGATTTTCCAATTGCATTTGAATTTGTTCACAAGCTAGTCAAACGATCAGACTTAAAGAATTTCATTTAGATTTATCATTGTTGACTTAAGCAAAATTGAGTTTAATTATATATTGTGTGTGTGTGTTGTGGGTGTGATTTGGTGTTAAATAATGCTTGCTTATATAAGGCATCAGATGTGCTTATGAAAAAAATTAACTTGGGAATATTTTTTTTTTACCATTAAATTGAAGTTTTTAACTTTATTCAAAAAAAAAATAAATAAATTATGGTTTCATTTTAAAGCGACATGCTTTTAATTGGTCTAATAGAACTCTGTAATTAAAGTATAAACAAAAAAAACTCACTGCTATTCATATATAATAATCTTAATTTGCGAAATTCTTATAAGAAATTTTGAAATTTTAAATGTCTCTAATATATTCTTGGCTTTACAATTTAGTTTATGAAGACTACCGTGGCTCAAACGGTAGATTGATTGATTCACTTGCTTGAGGAGCCGGTTCGATCCGACTTGTGAATCCTAGGTATATACTACCTAGAAAAGTTCCCCTCCTAGAATAGGTCAATACCTATGATATGTAAACTTTTTATTTTAAAAAAAAAAAAAAAAAAAAAAAAAAGTTAATTTTAAAGGTTATCATAATTTTGCAGTACAGAGTCTGAAGCAGAGCTGAAGGCGGAGATGGAGTTAAAGCAATGAAATTATTGACGAAGCAGAAAATACAAGTGTTATATTGATTGATTTTTAAACTCTTAAATTTTAAAGCATTTAAAAGAAAAATAAAATCTTACAAAACAACTAAATGAAAATGACATCTAAATGAAAATGATATCTAAATGAAAATGACATCTAAATGAAAATGACACCTAAATGAAAATGACACCTAAATGAAAATGACACCTAAATGAAAATGACACTAAATGAAAATATCTAAATGAAAATGACACCTAAATGAAAATGACATCTAAATGAAAATGACATCCAAATGAAAATGACATCCAAATGAAAATGAAAATGACACCTAAATGAAAATGACGTTTCACAACTTGCACGAGCAAGCAGAAATAATAAAAAAAAATGTCTTGCAAAGGATAATAATGAAAATTATTCTAAATATTTTATTTTTTTTATTTTTTTTCCTCATTTTTCAAAATGTTACGGAATAAAATTTCCCTTTTTATTCATAAAATTTGCGTTATTTAAGTTAGACCAATTTCCTTTGAGTTTGACAGCCACATTTAAGAACAATTAAATTAAATTATATAATATATATATATATATATATATATATATATATATATATATATATATATATATATATATATATATATATATATATATATATATTATTATATATATATATATATATATATATATATAATATATATATATATATATATATATATATATATATATATATATATATATATATATATATATATATATATATATATATATATATATATATATATATATATATATATATATATATATATATATATATATATATATATATATATATATAATATATACTATGCATCAAATATTTATTTTAAAATAATTAATTAAAACCAAACAAATTAGTCTTACAAAATTTATTAATATGTTGTAATTCTAAGAACTTTAGAAGAGTAGATAATCTACTTCTGTTTTTATATATATTTGCAATCCGCATTTCAGAGAATAGATTTTATATTTTTGTTGTTATATTTTTGTTGTTTTGTTGTTATATCTACGATGTACATTTTAGAGGGTAGATTATTTTTCTTATGTTTTTATACGTCTATATCCTATATTTCAGAGGGTAGATTTTCTACTTTTGTATTTAGATTTTTATATTGTACATTTTAGAGAATAGATATTTTTTCCTTTGTTTTTATATCTTTATATTCTATATTTCAGAGGGTAGATTAGGGTAAATTTTCTACTTTTGTATTTATACTTTTAAAATCTACATTTTATAAGGGTAGATTTTCTACTTTTGTTTTAACTTTACGAGCCAGTCAGAATAAGATAGCATCTCCTTCCGCATTCAAGTGAGCAAATTGTAGAGAATTTTCTTCACCTTTTGGTAAGTCTTTGATGACAATGATGTATCTACCACACATTCCTTCTGGTTTTTCGTGGATGGTTTGTTCTGTGTCGACTGGAGATGTCTTTTGTTCAGAGAATAATGGAAGAGACGTGACATTTGGTCTTCCTGTTTCATCAAACTTCAAATTTTCAGTGACGTAAAACTAAAATTTAAGAAATAAAAACAAAATTACCAAATTTGAAAGATTTTCATTAAAAAAATGGATAAATACTCATTATTTTTTTTTAATCTTTTTTTTTATTTTTACTTTAAAATAAATTTTCTTGCAGTGGTTTTAAAAACTTAAAATAAATATTTTTGTAAATTAGAATAACGTTTGCATTGGGGCCCTGTGAAAAAAAATTTGGAAATCAGCCCCCTCCCACCCCCATCTGTCAACAAAATATTTTTAATAAATTTACTAAAGAATTTTTTTTGTACTTATACTGCGTTGTATCAGCTTCAGGATTAGGAACAATTACTCGGGGAGTCTGTCCAGTAAATAAGTAACAATATACTAACAAATGACAGAATATATACAGTTCTATTCTCCTCAAATATTTGCTTACATGTTAGGTTAGGGCAGTGTTTCTCAACTGGGGTCCAAATTGACCCCCCGAGAATCAAAGAAGTTTTGAGGGAGTCCAAAATTAGCTTTCACTAATCTACAAATGAATATTTAATTTAGGAATATTACATGCGAGAATGTGAAGGTCCACATACGTAAAGTCCGGACTCAGAGAGTTCACATCACCTCTCTTTTGGATAGGGTTGAGTCTAAGATTAAAAGATTAATAATCTGTCCGCTCCTTTCAAACTCACTTGACCCTCTGTCTCTTAATGCACTATCTCTTTGCTATAGGTACTACAATTGTAGGTGCTCGAGGAAACTGACCTTAAACATTTCACCACCGTTTCGCCGTCCTCGCATAAAAAGGGGAGTCACGTTTTCACATAAATTTTGTGTGAATATGGAAAACCCCAGACTTGTCCATTGTGGTGACTCCTAATTTCCAGCCACTTCTGTTCTGTGAAACTCTTATGTATCATCTTCCTCTCTTTAAGTCCTCCGTCTGCACCCACCTAAGAGATTTACGCTAATCAGGATTGAGTGGGTTTCTCTTTTATTTTTGTTTCTGCCCCCTCCTTGAAGTAACTATGACATATAAGGCATTTCAAAAAAAATAAAACTCACTTTTAATGTATTATGCCTTTTAGCAAAATCATGTCGTGCATTTATTGTAATCTTGTATATTTTAAAGGTTTTCTGAAGGTCAACGAACCACCAAGGACGGTCTATATCTATAGAAGAATGGTAAAAGGAATTGAAGTTTCCGTCATTCCCATTTTTGGAAGGATAACTAGAACTGTAAGAAGTTAATAAATTTTGTTATTTTTAATAATTTAAACTATTTGTCAGATTTTTAGGGTTCAGCCCGTGAGCGGTTTAAACTGCAAATATTAGATATACAAAACCTTATACCAATATTAAATCTCTTTTTTGTTACGAATTTAGACAAACAATATTTTAATAATTAAAATAATAAATTATTATATTTGACCGTAGACAAATATCGGTCAATTTTTTGCAATTTTAATTTATAAAATAATCATTGTCTTAAGCAGTATTTGAGAACAATATTATTTCTTTATTATAAATTTAGACCGTTGTGATATACTAATTTACAAACACCTGGGCATTATTTTAGAGCATGGCCCAAATAGGAATTTCACTTTATTATGAATAAAATATAAATTAAAAATACAAAGGATTATATTTAATCATAGATCGCAATACTTTATCTCTCTTTATTAAGGTCGTAGAGTGGAAGCTAGTTTAAGAGTAGGGAGGATATTAGAAGTTCCAAAATATTCATAATCTTAAAGATGAAAAACACACAAATAAAAGGCGATATTTTGCATCTACAAAAGTGGCTTCCAAGTCACTATTTGAGATATCTAATTATTTTCAAAGAAAATATTATCCAAATTCCCTATCTGAATCGTCTCCATAGCTACTATCATACCAAATGCAATGAAAAGAAGCCTTAGAGTTAATTATGAGACTTTTTAAAAAATATCCGTTGAAGGTTGACTTACCTTAAATAAGGAGCTGCACCCGTAGGTTTATTTAGCGCTACATCAGTGAGGTAATGGAAAAGTTCTTCTTTAAAGTATTTAAATGTTGCTGAAGTCACACCAAATCTTGTTTGAGGTTTATGTCTTCCAAGACCTCCGATGATACATGAACCATCTGCAAAAATGTTTAACATATAAAGAAATTATAATTCAATTTTATATGAACTTATTTGAAATTTGAAGAAAACTCCACAAATTTTTTTGAAAAATGTGTAAAATAATGCAAAAATTTTCTGAAAAGTGTAGAAACTGAATTTCTTACTATTTCTTTTAATGTATTTTGAGTTAGTAAGATATTTATGGTATGAAATTTTAACCATATAATATTGTCTCATTTCTCTAGCACTTTGAGACAGATATTCCTTTCTAATTTAAACCAAATGGAAAATCATTAAATATAATTTTCCTATTCATTTTAAAACCAAGGGAGATAATGAAATAAGAATTCCTGTCTAATTCAACCCCGGATCGGGGTCGCATTAAAATTGGTGATTCTTATCTTAATTCTAAATCTAAGGGTGGTTATATCTGACTATATAATAATAGTCATTATTATAAATTATCTAATATATATCCAAGGGAGGCCATGAAAGAACTGAATTTTAAATTATTCAGCATTCTCAACGATCTGGAGCAACTGATTAAAGAACCAACACACATTCCGGATCGTCCTAACCAATTCTTAAACATTCTTGACTTATGCTTTACTACTAGTCATTCTCTTTATAAATACGCTGTCTTCGCACCTACTGGTAAATCTGACCACAATCTAATACCCTTTATTTTCATGCTATCTTTCCAACTGTTACACCCTGCCCGAAGCGCATATTCTGGAACTTTGATCGGGCTGACTGGGGCTTTGCGTTGCTTTAATGCTAACTATCTTTGGATGGACTGCTTTGTCTCTGAAGACGCTTCTTCGGTGATTCTACCGATAAGGATGAGCAGGTTCATTCCTTCTTCGACTAAATCTTTCTTTCCTCAAAATCTATGGCTCTATCGCGCTTGCTCTAGTGCCATTCAGGCTAGAGACATCGTGTATCGAGAGTGGAAAAATTCTCCTTCTCCTATCACTCTAGCTAATTTTCATTAAACTCGGAATCGTTCCAGGGATATTCATCGACGAACAAAGGGGGCTTTCACCAAAAGAAGGTGTGCTGAGCCCCTAAATTCTCCTACTGATAAATCTTTCTGACCTCCTGCCAAAAACATCTCTAACAACTTCTGTAAATATTCCTTTCATCCTCTTATTCAGTCTGATGGTACTGTTGGTAACACTCCAACTGAAAAGGCTAATCTCTTCGGCCTTCTGTTCTCCTCTATTCTTACCCTGGACGTTTCCGGCAATGCTCCTCCTACTTCTTTTCTCAGATGTCCCATGCCTTTACTTGTAATAACATTTGATCAGGTGCATGGATTTCTGAAATCTATGAACGTTAAGAAGGCAAGCGGCCCGAATGGCATTCCCCCACCCCACCCCTGAGTTTTAAGGAAGTGTGCCTCTGAGCTAGCTCCATCCCTTGTTCAACTTTTCTCCCTATGCCTCAATACTAGTACTTTTCGTAAATGTTTGAAACGCGCATTAGTCCAACCTATTTCGGAAAAAGGTAACCGTTCTGATCCTTCTAACTATCGTCCTATAGCTCTCACTTGTATTCAATCTAAGATCTTTGAAACCCTTCTCAGCTTTCATTTCTTGGATCATCTGGAGTCTCACTCTCTTATTTTTATCATCAGTATGGCTTTCGGCGTTCGAGGTCTACTGGTGATATACTTTCCTATCTCACAGATCTATGGTCTTCTTCCCTTTAGGAACATAGGGAGACTTGTGTGGTAGCACTTGACATATCTAGGGCATTAGACCGTGCGTGAAATGCTTGGCTGCTTTCCAAGCTCCCCTCCTTTGAGTTTCCTCCTTTTCTTTGCTTACTTATGTCTAGCTTTCTTTCTAATCGCTCCATTTCGGCTGTTGTTGATGGGGCGACT
>SEYY01023060.1:17500-18658 GCA_009176605.1 Armadillidium nasatum | reverse complement strand
GCTCGAAATCGTTGCAGGGATATTCTTTGTTTGACGTGCAAAGCGACTTTCACAGAAAGAAAGTGTGCTGAGCTCCTTAATTCTCTTACTGAAAAATCTTTCTGGCCTCTCGCCAAAAACATCTTCAACAGCATCTGTAAATCTTCCTTTCCTTCTCTTTATTCACTCTGATGGTTCTGTTGCTAACACTCTAACTGATAAGGCTAATCTCTTCGACCTACTGTTCTCCTCTATTTCAGCCCTGGATAACTCCAGCAATCCTCTTTCTACTTTTTCTCCTCTCAGATGCCTCATACCTATACCAGTTATTACACTTGATAAAGTACTAAGCTTCTGAAATCTATGAAGGATAGGAAAGCAAGCGGCCTGGATGCCATTAGTCTCCAAGTTTTAAGGGAATGTGCTTCTGAGCTAGCTCCTTCCCTCTTTCAACTCTCTATGTCTCAAAACTAGTACTTTCCCACAGTGTTGGAAGCTCGCATTAGTCCAACTATTCCGAAGAAAGGTAGCCGCTCTGATCCTTCTAACTCTCATTTCTTAGATCATCTGGAATCTCATTCCCTTCTTTGTAATCATCAGTATGGCTTTCGACGTTCAAGGTCTACTGGTGATATACTTTCCTATCTCACATATTTATAGTCTTCTGCCCTTAGGGACCATGGGGATATTTGTGTGGTGGAGCTTGATATATCTAAGGAATTTGATATTGTATGGCATTCGTCACTGCTTTCCAAGCTCCTCTCCTTTCTATTTCCTCTTTCTCTTTGCTTACTTATGTCTAGTTTTCTTTTCTTCATCGTTCCATTTTGAATTTTGTTGATTCATTTCCTGTCAATATTGTTGTTCCTCAGGGTTCTGTCTTGTCTCCTAAACTATTCTTACTTTTCGTTAATGATCTTCTCAGCTGTTCATCTAACCCTATCCATTTATATGCCGATGAATCAATCCTCCATTCTTCTACTCATTTTTATCTATAGTTGCTTCTCGTTTTCATCTTTTCAATTCCATTTTTGCTGATCCGATTACAACATTTCTATTTCTTTCGATGGTTCTCCCTTTTCTCCTCTTGACAGTATAAACATACTTGACCTAAACATAAACCAAAAAATGTCTCGTAAATCTCACATCTCAATGTTTGCTAAGAAAGTCTCAAAGTAG
>SEYY01023060.1:0-2500 GCA_009176605.1 Armadillidium nasatum | reverse complement strand
TAAGTCATTAATAAAATAAGAATTGAACAAAAAGGGAGAATGCCGATGGCATTACAGAATCTTTATTAGCCACAGGAGGTGGGAGGGGTGGGGGACAATTTCTTTTCAAATTTCTCCCACTCAAAATTTTCAATGTTTGAAGGTATTTGAAAATTTTGTTCATAATCCTTGGTAATTTTTAAATCGGAATTAATCAGAGTAAAACAAACATTTCTTTAATCTTGAAAATTGTGGGTTCACCCCCGCAGAACTTTTTCCTTAAATGTTTGGCTTTTTCATTTTAACTTTTGCCATATTTATTACCCGACTCAGCTTTCAGTAACTTATAGCTCAGATATAGGTTCCCGAATTACCTTTAATTCGCGTAGGAAGTTTTACTCTTTAGGAAAGTATACGTTAAAGAACGCTTCTTCGCATGTCGCTGGGAGTACTTGACTAGTTTAACATTTCCTTTGAGAATTTTAGTTTCTACATTCGAACTCAGAATAGTTTTAGAATAAAACCTTTACCTTCATTCTGATCGCCTGAGTTTCATTTCTCTGTCTTTAGCCACGAAGATCTATAATGATTCCTTCATAGATCTCCGTTCGTATTTTAAACTCTGCCAATGTTTTTTTGTTTTTCTTTTTCGTTATTTTCACCACTATTATCTCGAGAAAGGTTTTCGTCGTGTAGTTATTATTATTTTATTTACTTTTTTTTTTTTAAACCGTTGTGGCTCGAACGTTTATTTATTCATTTTTTTTAAAAAAGATTTTTTTCTTTCAGTTTTGTAACCGTTATAAAATATAAGTATTTGTTTTTTTTTTTTCTTTTTCTTTGATGTATTTTCAGGATCTCTACCAATACAATATTGCTTCAATTACCATTCATGACAATAATTTGATACTTTTCTTCTTTTTCTTCTTCTTTTCTTCTTCTTCTTCTTCTTCTTCTTCTTCTTCTTCTTTTCTTATTCTTATTCTTATTCTTATTCTTATTCTTATTATTATTATTATTATTATTATTTTATTATTATTATTATTATTATTATTATTATTATTATTATTATTGATTATTTATGATTATTATTATTATTATTATTATTATTATTATTATTATTATTATTATTATTATTATTATTCTGATTCCATTATTAATTTTACCATTATTATCATTATTAGTTAATTTGGGTTCCCATCGTTATCATTTTCACTTTCTATTACTTTTTCTTCAAAAAATGCACGCAATTTATTTTATATTATTTATTTATTTTCAAACTAATTATAATCTTTTAAGGTTTAAGACCTCTAAATTTAACTCACTAACGCTATTTATTAATTTTAATATCTACTTAATTTAATTTCATTTATATACGCTAATTTTCAAAACTACATTTTTTAATTTTGTTTTACATTATTTTCTTTTTACTTATTCTTCGATTCTTCTTCTTAATTTTTAGCGATTGGAAGTGTGTACATAGAGGTGTGTAGGTCGGCACCGTCGGGCACCCTTGTCCCTCTTCTCAGGAGTGGGAAAAGGGGGGAAATTTTGAGTGGGATTTTGATCTTGTGCATTTCTTCTCTTTCCCCCCACTTTTTTTCTGGCTTTGGAGGTTTAAGCTCTGAAGTGTTTTCTTTAGTTTGCCAACCATTTATTCCTTTCTTTTCAAAAGTGAGTAACTTGAGTCTCTTCTATCCTTCCTCTTTCTTCCTTCGGGTGCGTGGAGGGGGGGGAAGATATTCGTATATGATATTAGCCGATTTTGGGGAATGAAGGAGGTTTCTTTGCGTAACTACTAAAATTCAATTTCACACTGATTTTGTATTTGTTATTGTTATTGTTTTTTTGTTCATTTTAGATGCATTCTTTCTTACAATCAATTTAATAATTCTTTATAACAAAATTGGATATTAAGGTCGCCGACATCATTCTTGTTCCTAAAAGGGAGCGCTGTTTTTAAAGGAGATAACGCTATAAAAAGCTTTGTTCCATTTTAATACTTTATTCATTTAATTCTAATTACAATAACATTAAGAAGGAAATTTTTTCTTTTATATTTATTAATTAATACAGAGCAAAGTAACTCTCCTAACCCTTTTACTTTCCTCTCCTGATGTAGATGCTTTCTTATAAATTGCAAATAATAATTAAATAGTAATTATATGATAGGTATAACACCCGGCTCGATGCCGCAAGATAGGTCCTGAGTCAGGTATTTCCGATGCTGAACTGCCTTTTCCAATGCCCCAGCTTTTCCCTCTCATGAAGCCACGTTAAGTCACAAGAGATGCTTGATGCTTATTGATGATTAAAAAACTCTTCTTATATAGCTTTATTACTTCAATCGTACATTATTGTTTTATTTAACAAAACCTTAATAAATTAATCTAGTAACTTAGCAGCTTCAAAGATTATAACAATGATACAATCTACATACTAAGCCATTAATAAAATAACAACTGAGAAAATAGGGAGAATGCCGATGCATTACAGAATCTTTATTGGTCACAATATATAT
>SEYY01023059.1:75000-77500 GCA_009176605.1 Armadillidium nasatum | reverse complement strand
ATCACTTATTTTAATATCAGAAAAGACATTGATATTAAAAAAAAAAAAAAAAAAAAAAAAAAAAAAAAAACAATTTTTTTTTTTTTTTTTTTTTTTTTTTTTTTTTTTTTTACAGTGATGATTAAATGCATTTGAACCAGTAAAATTTCGAATAATTAAAAATTATTAATTTCCTTCATTTAAAACAAATTATTCATCCGAAAATGTCAAAGTAATTATCCCTAATGATCTGTATGTAAATTAGCGTATATAAATATTTACAAAATGTATTTACTCTAAAATTCAGCTTTGTTCTACTTCCTAAATGTTTGTTAACATCACGTGACCATTCAAGATTACTGCAACGAAAATTAAAGATAGAAATTTCTATCTTTAAGAAAGTTGCTGAAGCAAAAGTTCGTGGAACACTTTGCTAGAATAATCTTTAAGATCTTAAAAAAATCAACGTTTAATGATAATAATAATAAATAATAATAATAATAATAATAACAATAATAATAATAATAATAATAATAATAAGAAGAAATCAAATTCAACGTTTAATGATGATAATAATAATAATAATAATAATAATAATAATAATAATAATAATAATAATAATAATAATATAAAATAATTAAAATAATAAAAAAAATTAAAAAAAATAATAAAAAATAATATATATAATATATATATATATATATATATATATATATATATATATATATATATATATATATATATATATATATATATATATATATATATATATATATATATATATATATATATATATATATATATATATATATTATTTCAAAATCTACTGATGGGGATTTGAAACTTGACCTCTAAGCTGGTAAGACAGAGAATTAACTCTGTACCACGAGAGTACAAAAGGAAATCGCATTGAGAAAACTCATGAACACCCGCCATGATGACTAACTCAAAGGACTCCCCCGACTGCGCTCAGATACTGAACATAAAGTAGGTTACTTTTACCTTCAACCACAGACAATATACATAAGTAATAAAAAAACATAAACCGTAGAATGAAATTTTGCAGTTTCATTAATTACGTATATTGTCTGTGGTTGAAGGGGATAGTAACTGACCTATTTCCCTGTATCCGAGTTCATTCGGGGGGGGGGTGTTCTTTGAGTTAGTCATCATGTCGGGTGTTTATGAGCTTTCTCAAAGCGATTTACTATTGTATTATTGTGGTACAGAGGTAACACACTGTCTTACTCGCTTAGAGGTCAGGATTCGAATCTCCAATAAAACACTTGAAATTGCAAAACTTCACTTCAGATTTATGTGGTTTTATTACTTACGTATATTATCTATGGTTGAAGGGGGGATAGTAACTGACCTATTGCTCTGACCTGTCGCGCAGCCTGGGGGGAAGGGGTCCTTTGAGTAGTCATCATGGCGGGTGTTCATGAACTTTCTCAATATTATTTCTTTTATACTATCGTGGTAAACAGGTAACACCCTGTCATAAAAGCCTAGAAGTCAGGGTTCGAATCCCCAATAGCAGAATTAAAATTGTGAAATTTCACTCCACTGTTTATGTGTTTTTTATTATATATATATATATATATATATATATATATATATATATATATATATATATATATATATATATATATATATATATATATATATATATATATATAATATATATATATATATATATATATATATATATATATATATATATGAAAACAAAAGCAAAAAATGCTCTACAAATATGTCATATATTTATTGTCATGAAAAAATAAAATAAAACTATAAATTCCTTAAATAAAATAATAAATATATAATATATATATATATATATATATATATATATATATATATATATATATATATATATATATATATATATATATATATATATATATATATATATATATATATATATATATATATATATATATATATATATATATATATATATATATAGGCAAGTGCAGTCAGTTGAAAAAAAATATATTAATTGATAAAAGGAAAAAATATAATCCTTTTTCATTATCCATTCTTCATATTTGCGTCTCCTTCGTATTAAAATAAACTGAAGGAAGGCTGAGAAGACTGAATATTTTGATCTGTAGAAGGAGATGAGAATAAAGAGAAGAAGTCGTGTGAAGATCTTGATGTAGTAGCTTCTTCAGTTGGATCTTCTTCAGCTCCTCCTTGAAAATTAAAACTAAAACTTGGTGAGGGTGATTCCATTGTTCCGAACAGAAAATTTGAACCCGTTGAGTTGCCCTTGGCGTTCTTGTTTTCTATATATATATATATATATATATATATATATATATATATATATATATATAATATATATATATATATATATATATATATATAATATATATATATATATATATATATATATATATATTATATATATATATATATATATATAAATTTTTTTTTTTTTTTTTTTTTTTTTTTTTATAATTTATAAATATTTATATAATATAATATATTATATATATATATATATATATATATA
>SEYY01023059.1:62500-65000 GCA_009176605.1 Armadillidium nasatum | reverse complement strand
ATGTATTTTTTAAACGTACATAAAACTATCAAAGATTATATATATATATATATATATATATATATATATATATATATATATATATATATATATATATATATATATATATATATATATATATATATATATATATATATATATATATATATATATATATATATATATTGAAGACTTTAATACAAAAGTATTCTTAGATCAAAAGTTAATAGTAATAATAATTTATCAGTGTAATGCAAGCTTTTATATTCTTTTTCAAAATTTACAGCTTCTACTAAAAAAAAAAAAAAAAAAAAAAAAAAAAAAAAAAAAAAAAAAAAAAAAAAAAGGAAAAATATATTTTGACCAAAAACTTCGAATGTAATTTCAAAAATGCTGCAAAGCTTCGAAACATCCGAAAGAACAGGCACTAAAGTCACTTCAGATATTAAAATACATTTGTTTGCTTAGTCCTTTACTATATATATATATATATATATATATATATATATATATATATATATATATATATATATATATATATATATATATATATATATATATATATATATATATATATATATATATATATATATATATATATATATATATATATATATATATATATATATATATATATATATATATATATATATATATATATATATATATATATATATATATATATATATATATATATATATATATATATATATATATATATATATATATATATATATATATATATATATATATATATATATATATATATATATATATATATATATATATATATATGAAGCATAATTGTCAATCAATTTTTTTATCTGAATATACATGATTGCAGGTGTAAGCTTTTAATTTTTAAATTATCTACCCATTTTGTTATCTTCGACTGTGATATATCAACTTTAGTAGTTCTGGTATATAGTTTAGGGGCAATAGGTAGAGTTGAGGTTTCAGTATATTGTTTGATTATGTTATGGACAATAATTTTTCAAGGCGCTGAAAATGTGTTTTAAGTAGTTATTTTGTTGGGAGGGAGTTTTTGCTGATAGTTTTAGATGGTATCTTGTTAAGAAGGTGTTGCTCTGATATCTTAACGCTTCCAACCGTTAGCTTTAAAGCAAATTTTTTTTTTTTTAATTTGTTGCTGCTAGATTATGAGTAAAGTAGTAATCAGTCTAATGAACAATTATAATTATTGTTGGTTATTCTAACAAATTGCTTATATATTTAGAGAAAATATACCCAATTGTTGAAACTGTTCTGCCCTTATTTTGTAAGTGTGTGTTTCGTTTTTATAAAAGAAAGGTAAACATTTCTTTTGATCTTATCGCACCTGATGAGAAAGATAGTTTATACCTTGAAATATATGGTGCGGTTTAAATTTTTATTTCTATTTCTGCTGTTACCGGTCTTAGCATTTTGTTGATTCCCCTTAATTTTAACTTTATTATTTTTATTGTTTTATTTCGTGGTTTTGTAATTATTATTAATAATAGAGTGCGAGTGATTCAGTGATGTTTAATAATATTATATATATATATATATATATATATATATATATATATATATATATATATATATATATATATATATATATATATATATATATATATATATATATATATATATATATAGTATTTTTTTTTATAGAATGGAAGTAAGGATATATTTTACCATAAGTTTTTCCATTTTCTTCATTTTGAAGAGCGTTGAGTTTATTCTTAAGCTGATTTCGGATCCTCTGAAGGTTATCCAATTTCATATACAAGCTTTCATTTTCCTCAGCAAGTTCTTCTGGATACTTATATATATATATATATATATATATATATATATATATATATATATATATATATATATATATATATATATATATATATATATATATATATATATATATATATATGTGTGTGTGTGTGTGTGTGTGTGTGTGTGTGTGTGTGAGTGTGTGTGCTTTTCCTACACGTTTATATTTCCTTTAAAGATCTCTCTTTATTAAAGTCTTTAAATATTACAATCTTTTCTTTTTTAATGTTTTTTTTAAAGTCTGCTCTCTTTCACACACACACACACGCACACACACGAAAACATACTGCCTCATCTCTTTTCATAGCAGAAATCACACACTCTGTATCCCCTCCTACCCCTTGCGTACACACTCACTCATTCTCTCCTTTGTTTCTATATCCTGTTACAGATAAATTTCTTCAGAAAAGATCACCCTGTATTCCGGATACTAATATGTTATTTTTATAGAGTTTTTTTTTTTTTTTTCTTTCTTTTTTGTTATTTAAAAGAGCTTGAGAAGAGAACAATGGTGCATATATTAATGTATTGATGTCTACGGTATCTTTAAAGTATATATATATATATATATATATATATATATATATATATATATATATATATATATATATATATATATATATATATATATATATATATATATATATATATATATATATATATATATATAGAGAGAGAGAGAGAGAGAAAGCATGACGAATTTTAAAAG
>SEYY01023059.1:42500-45000 GCA_009176605.1 Armadillidium nasatum | reverse complement strand
GTTTGACACGTAATGAGTGTGTCGCAATTACCGCACTGTCAGCAGAAAGGTGCCGGCAACACGAACTGGGACCACAATTTCGGGTGACCAATACCAATTATGTAAGGGAAACAACACGTGACATGTCAGGAGGGCTGGCCAAGGCAGGCCACCTGCAACAACAGCTGATGGCCGAGGCTGAGGGTATGCCAAAATCGTCATGCCATGACACATCACGTGATCATCAGACCTAGTTATAGATTGTGCACGTTACCCTTGTGAGCACGAACACCGTTCGCCGACGCCTCGCAGAACATGGGTACCGCTCGCGGAGGGCCGCTGGAGGATCCCCCTCACTAGGAACTACCGTTGAGCGAGGTTGCCCTTTGCTCGTCAACACCTGCATTGGCTGCAAGAGTTTTGGGCACATGTTCTCTTTACGGACGAGTTCCATATCAATCCATACAGCTCCGACAGACGTTCTAGACCCTAACGGCGACGTAATGAGCGATACGCAGCATGCACTATGCACCAGATACCACCTTACAGTGGTGGGTCAGCACAGTGTGGGAAGGAATATCGTACATGGAGCGTACAAAGTTACACGTGTACGATAGAGGGTCCCTAATAAGCCCACGATGCATCACAGACATACTGGAGCCATACATCCTACGTCGGTGGCACACTTTGTCCTCATGCTGGACAACTCCCGGCCATAACCTGCAAATTATGTTGCCAACAACCTCCAAACGGTCCTGTTTCGAACGTTAGATTGGCCCACGTACAGTCCAAGCCTCAACCCCACTGATAAAATTTGAAACATACTGAAAAAGCGGCTGAGATGGCTAGAGCATCGGTCACAAAGCCTTATTAACCTGCGTCAGACGGTTGCACGTTTATGAAAGGAGCTGTCACAGATGCCGTACAGGAAATCATCTCCTGCATACATCGAAGCTATCAAGCTATCATCCTGGCCAGGAGAGACCACACAAGGTACTAAGGGACACAGGACGCAAGTATAGAGGCTCCCTGAACACCGCTATCACCTAGTAGTGTTGCTCTCTCATCATATGAAACCGTGGGCTTCAACGGTTCGTCATGACATTCCCTCCTGTATATATAACCATGTTCTATATATTTATATATATATATATATATATATATATATATATATATATATATATATATATATATATATATATATATATATATATATATATATATATATATATATATATATATATATATAATAATTATATAATATAATATATATATATAATAAGTTAAAAATTTAAACAAAAAAAAAAAATTCATAACTTACAGTCCTACAGTATCACGTGACAAAATACAAAGTATGAAACAACCAATAAACATAAACTTTCAATTCATATAAATTTCTACGTGCGTGCGGCAACTCCCATCCCCCATTTATGCTAACATGGCATTTTTATATTTAGGATATATAAAAGAAATACAAATTTTAATGCAAAAGGTAAATGAAAGGCAAATTAATGCCTATCAGATACACATATATAATAAGAGTACTTTGATATATATATATATATATATATATATATATATATATATATATATATATATATATATATATATATATATATATATATATATATATATATATATATATATATATATATATATATATATATATATATATATATATATATATATATATATATATATATATATATATATATATATATATATATATATATATATATATATATATATATATATATATATATATATATATATATATATATATATATATATATATATATATATATATATATATATATATATATATATATATATATATATATATATATATATATATATATATATATATATATATATATATATATATATATATATATATATTAAAATATTAAAAATGAAAGAGACAGGCTATACAATTTGCTTTTTAATTAAAGGTAATTTTCTGAGCATGCAAAGTCTTTCAGGTTCATCAAATAAGGTCAAGCAAGGTCAAATCGGTCAAAGAGTTGGCACTGGCACTCGTTTTCAAACTGATGACTAAAGTGATTTATAATATAATATGATTATCGGACCATAATATACACGGGAAAATTGAATTTAACAGTAACATAAAAGAAGAAAATATTAAGGTCATATATATATATATATATATATATATATATATATATATATATATATATATATATATATATATTATATATATATATATATATATAATAATATATAATATATATATATATATATATATATATATATATAACAAAAAAATTTAAAACAACAAAAATATCCTCAGACTCAGTGTATTAGAATAATGATATTAAAATTTTAACGTTTTTTTTTTTTTTTCTTCTTCTTTTTTCACAAAAGTGGTCTACCGGGCTTCATCAGGCTCTCCAGTTTATTTTCATTTATTGTGCGTTAGTGTTTCTTGTAGTTTTAAAAAATATTGATTACCTACTATGAAGTAAACAATATATATATATATAATATATATATATATATA